>VUQR01019369.1:4704-20783 GCA_015108515.1 Hemichromis elongatus
ATTTTCCCAGTGGCCCTAATCCTTTTTTGTACTTTCTAGATTGACCTGATTATAATGAATTATAATGAAAAGTTCAGCCTAGAAGTAATAACTGCACAAACTAGTTTTTCAGCATCACTCTGAGACACCTGGCTCAACCGAACTCTGACTACACTGCTGAAAAGAAAGCTGGGGTTGTTCCGATTTTCCTCAATCAGTGACAAATAGTTAGTTAATATAAAATTGTCTCAGTGAAGCTAGGATGTATTTGTAAATGTATACTATTTTCTTCAGGCCAAAATAAGGTCTTCTAAATAAGTGCAACACTATTTCCTCATGGTCAACCTTCTACAAAGTGTATTTGAGTCAAGACTCTCTGATTTGATAAATGAAATGGGTCTTGAATAGTGCTTTTCTACTACCTGAGCACTTAAAGCGCTTTACCCACCACCACTTTCTATGTGCTATTTCTATATACAGTGGTGTGAAAAGTATTTTCTCCCTTCCTGATTTCATATTTTTTTTAATATTTGTCACAGTTTCACACACGTTTCAGATCATCAAACAAATTTACACTTAGATCCATTTATATTTGGACAGTGCCAACCAATAACCTGCCACAGTACCACATGGAAGGTCATCGTAGCAGCTAAGATGAACAGGCACATGGCCAAAAAGAAATTGGTAGTAACACCAGAGGGACAAAACACCAGCTCCTTGTATCATGGTCTGAGTGAGCAGCTGGAAATTTCCATCCGTGTCTAAGCATCCTGGGATCCACCCGTGGGCAGGGCTACCACAGCTTCACGCACCTGGAGCTCATTGGGGCTCCAGAAACACAATCCCCATATCGATTGGTCGGGCAATAAAATTTCTAGTTGGAGTCTGTTCTGTTTAGCCCATTGTCTTACATCTGTTCTTCCCCCTGGCATGCCTGAACTTAGTTCCACTGACTCAGCTGCACCGGATCTCACTAATGATCCTTCTGAATATCATGACCTCAGGGGTGTTTTCAGTAAAACTAAAGCTCAGTCACTGCCTCCACATCGCCCTTATGACTGCGCTATTGAGCTACTACCTGGCGCGCCACTTCGCTCCAGTCAGCTGTTTAATATCTCTAAGCCTAAGAGGGAAGCCATGGAAAAATATATTCGAGAATCACTGGAAGCGGGAATTATCCAGCCATATTCTTCCCCCTGTAGGCGCAGGTTTCTTCTTTGTGGATAAAAAGGATAAATTACTCAGGCCTAGCATCGATTACCGTGGTCTCAATAGTATTACCATTAAGAACAAGTATCCGGTTCCCCTCATCAGTTCCGCCTTCGAGCCCCTACATGAGGCTCAGATATTCACTAAACTAGACCTCCGTAACACTTACCACCTGGTCCGCATTAGGGAGGGGGACAAGTGGAAGACGGCCTTTAATACAACTTTGGGACATTTTGAATACTTAGTCATGCCCTTTGGTCTTCCAGAACCTTGTCAATGATGTGCTGAGAGACTTTTTGAACCAGTTTGTCTTTGTCTGTTTGGATGACATACTCATCTTTTCCAGGAACCTCCAGAAACACAGGGTCCACGTTCGAGCGGTTCTGCAACGTCCCATGG
Organism: Hemichromis elongatus; assembly: GCA_015108515.1. NCBI lineage: Eukaryota > Metazoa > Chordata > Actinopteri > Cichliformes > Cichlidae > Hemichromis > Hemichromis elongatus. Next base: position 6,292 of record VUQR01019369.1, read on the forward strand.
AAAACAGAGTGCCAACCGCAGCCTGCTCTGCAGTAATCAGGTGGGCATATGACTCTCGATTTTCTTGCCATCCAGGAGCAGTCCAGACCATCGCCCTACTCAAATAGCATTTCTGGTGGGGGACTTTGGATCACGACGTGCGAGAATACGTTGCTGCATGTGAAACCTGTGCCCGGAACAAGACCCCTACACAACGATCCTCTGGCCTGCTACAACCACTGGCGATACCTTCACGACCCTGGTCACACTTCTCGTTGGACTTTGTTACTGGGCTACTTCTTCCTCTGGTAAAACTGTTGTGCTCTCTATTGTTGACAGATTCTACAAGGCCGCTCATTTCATAGCCCAGGACAAACTTCCCACCGCCACGGAAACTGCCATCCTCCTAGTAAACTATGGTAAATGGTAAACCATGTCTTCAGGCTTCACGGTATTCCGGCAGAAATCACTTCTGACAGGGGATCTCAGTTCACATCTCAAGTCTGGAAGCTTCTGCTTAGCTCTAGGAGCCCTCCAAGAGTTGGAGTCAACTCTCCGCTGCGTCGTCAACCATAACCCGACTTATTGGTCAGCGCATCTTCCATGGATGGAGTATGCTCATAATTCTCACGTTTCTGCTTCTACTGGTTTTTCCCCATTCGAGGTCTCTCTAGGTTACCAACCACCACTGTTCCCTGAAAACAAGGTGGATTTGGCTGTTCCCTCGGTTCGTCACCACATCAGGCAGTGTCGCAATGTTTGGACCGGACCCGTGAGGCTTTGCAAAAGGCGACCACCTGATACCGGCAATATGCGGATTGCCACCGGAACTCGGCTCCTCACTATACCCCTGGACAGAAGGTATGGCTTTGTGCTAAGGACATTCCTCTTAAAGTGGCCTCTCGCAAGCTGGCGCCTCGGTTCATCGGGACTTTTGCCATCTTCTCAGTACTTTTGCCTTCGGCTGTTATGCTCACTCTTCCAGCCTCCTTATGGGTCTATCCAGTTTTTCATGTCTCCGGCGTAGTAGGGGGCGTCAATTCCTGGTGGACTGGGAGGGCTATGGCCCCGAAGAGCGTCTATGGGTCCCACGCTCATTTATACTTGAACCTGCTCTTGTTTCTGATTATTTTTAGGTCATGTTGCTGGAGGCCAATTATCCGCTTCCTGGCTTGAGGAGGGGGGGCAAGGAGATGCTCTTTTCTGGAAATTTCCATCAGTGTGTAAGCATCCTGGGATCCGCCCATGGGCAGGGCTACCACAGCTTCACGCACCTGGAGCTCATTGGGGCAATCAGGCCAGAGGAGATTTAAGCTCTGCACTGTCATTTCCTCCCTGCCAGTTTGTCAGCTACCTGATGTTGGTAACCGGCTCTCACGTTCACATTCTAATCTCAAGTTAACTGACTTATGTTGTTTCTTGTGCTCCAGGACTTTTCTCCAGTGCCGACTGCTGCTCACCTCTGGGATCTCAGCTCGTACCTCCTCATTGGGAAATAACTCCAGACTACACCTGCCTGCCCTCCTGCTCACTCACCACTTTGGATCCAAGGGACCCCAGGTCAGCCATTTCACCTTCTCAAGGACTAAGGAATTACTTCACCTCCCCCTCAATGTCTCACCTCCACAACCTGCAAGTAAGCTAGAAGGACTGTTACACTCTCCCTCTCTTGTAATCCACTTTTACCCAGCTCTAATTCTGATGTCCTCTCTCCCAAGTGTGCTCATTACTCGCCTGCCCCGATCCAGTTGCACTTACGTTCCTGTCACTCTGATAGTCTCACAGCCACGTTTCCACTCCAGTTTTGCCACGTCCTTGTAAATTCATCCTTGTCACGTGTATTGTACATTCACTAATAAATTGTGTTGAAACACTCTCTTGCCTCTGTTCTGGGTATCTGTGCTTGGGTTCTGTTCAAGTTGCTGGCATCCACCCACCATGACACCTTGTAGATAGAGCAGTAGCTCTAGACTGTAAGTCTGTAAGTCAGACCAACCTGTACAGTGCCTGGAGTGAAAGTCTGCAACTTCACAAATGGACCCTGGAATACCCAGAACTGGGCAAGAGCAACCGCCCCCAAGAAACTTCATCAGAAATTCAATGAGGATGTGGTGAACAATACTAAAGAACAACTTCAAGCCACTTGCAGAAGTCACCAAGTCTGTGATTTTCCAAGGAGATGCTCTTTTCCCACTGCTATTCTGCATAGGCCCAAACACATTTAGCTTGCAACAAATAAATTTGAGGTTGTGCACATTAGAGCTATGCGATATGACAAAAATCTCATATCCCGATATAAGACATCTATCATCCTGAAAACGATACAAATCACAAAATTTAACATATTCTGTAAATTCTGTGAATCTCAGGCAACTCGACTTGTGTGAGGTGTTTTTAGCTGGGCGTTGTGTACCTGGAGTCATTTTTAGACATAAGTTTTAATGGCTGACTTTTTTTATGAGTATTTATTACACGGCGTGCTGTGGGGAAAAGCCTGTTCTAACGTTTGAGTCTAAGGTTTATCTTTTAGCACCCGACGCCTCTTTTTAGCTTCTCATCCATAAACACTGTACGTTCTCTTTCACGGGATTCAGTTTATTTTAAAAAGTCTCAACAGGTTCTTGAGCTTTATTGTGAAAGGTTTATGTGGAATATTATTGTAGTAGCTGGGGGAGTCTCCTAGTGTGTGTGTAAGTGTAGCGGCAGCCATTACATGCTACACGAGTAGAGGTTCAGGAGACCTTACCCTTGTAACGGCCTGGCAGGCGACTACCGTTCTCCGCGCATTTATGTACAGACCATGTAGAGCCGTGGAGACCTGGCTTATATGGTCTTAAGCTTTTGTTAATGAATAAAGGTCTGTTGCTTGACTTAACTGCCTGGCTCCGAGTTATCCGGCTAACATCCAGACCGCATGTCCGCTGGACCTACTAGCCGCTCCTTCCCCCGCCAGACTGCTGTTACAGTGTGTGTGTGTATTTCTGAGAGAAATACGTGAAACTTTGTTCTAAACATTTCAGGTGATTAACCAGGTCAGTGAAACGCTGGTGTAAGAGAAAACCATTAGGTTGTGGCACTGTGCTTAAAACTTTTGGCAACACTCACCACAATTGGCAACATCACAGTCATGTTTGCTTATTCAAGTTTTCTGCTGCTAATCTTAGAATATCATTTTTGTGATTAATTTCAATACTCTGGCTTCAAAATTCTGCGCTTTGAAAGGGACACTCCAACTGGTACATGTCCCACAATTAAGTGTCCAATCTACAGTGTCTGTTTAGTTATTTAGTTAGGTGTAAGTGCAAAATCTCTATCTGCTGACAGTAGGGCTGCCACGAGTAGTCGACTAGTCACAATTTACATCGACTATCAAAATCATTGACGACTAATTTAATAGTCGCGTCATTTGAAGCTTTGTAGGATCCTGAAAGACACAGGAATGAGTAGTAGGATTTATGAGTTTAATAACGGACTGAAACAGAAAATGGCAGCAATGCATCTACAAGGATGCCAGCTGCCGTTAAATGCCAAAGAAGGAGAAGAAGAAGCAATCTCCAGTATCGTAGCTGTGTCCAAATTCAGGGACAGCATCCTTGGAGGCTGCATCTGTAGGCTGATTACCTCACAGTGGCGCAACGACTCCTCCAAATGCAGCCAACAAATGCATCCTCCTTTTCCGAAGATTTGAAGGATGAGTCGGGTGTATCCTGCATGGCCCAACCTATCCCAGAATTCATAGCACAGCCCACCCCATTCCAGTTTCCAACAATGGCGGCAGATACATACTTCTCGTCATGATTTTTAGCCTGCAAGATTCTGTGTGGGACATGTTCACTCTAGTCATGTTTCTCTGTACCCTCATGGGCCAGCCAAGAGATCTTGCTCATAGTTTTTTCATGTCGTGTTCATAGTCACTTCATAGTACTTTGTCATAGTTTTGTCCTCAGTCCTAGTCTTAGTTTAGGTCCCTAGTTTATAGTCATTGCCTTAGTTTATAGTTTGTTATTTTGCTTACTGTTATCAGCTCCTAATAAAGGCTTGCTTTAAGTTTAAAGCTCAGTACTGTCTCATCGCCTGTGTCTGCACCTGGATCCTCACCCTCCCACACTCGGTCTGCCCTCCTGGCAGACTGTGACACTAAGTAAATCAGTTTGGCTGAGATTAAAGTTATACTTGTCACACTGTTAAATAAATAGTTTTACCAATAATTTATGAATTGCATAACTTGAAAATGTAGTAAAATGCCTGCTGTGAACCACCTGTATTTTTTTGTAACTCTGCCCTCTTCACATTTCTGGTAAATCGTTGCAGTAATTTCAAGGCCAAAACCACCTACTTTATCTACCAGACTCTTTTGTCACACATTAGGTGACCATTCAAACAGCTCTCCGAACCCCACAAAGGAGCAGTGTCTTTTGTCTAAAACCTTCTTATTGAGGCCTCAAAAGATTTATCTGTTTCTTAAATTACTGATAAGATCCAGTTTTGAAAAGTACGCAGTCCAGAGCATGTTACTAAAATTGGTGTTACAGCATCTGCTAACTTTGTGAGATAATGTTGAATTTATAACAAAGAGTAACTTAAAAATATATACAAGTCATTCCCACTTGATAGAATGACATGACAAGTCAGAACATGCCTGTTTAGTTTATTAATGTCCATGCAGTAGGTGAAAACAGTTTTCAGCACATAGCTAAGTTCAGAAAAACTCAAGCATTAGTATATCACTCATTTTATCTTAGAGTAACTGTGACAGTATGTACTCTCCTCTTTGAGAATAAAAATTAAATATCAAGTAGGACTACCTTACATTTATGGAATTAACATTGGAGTAGACGCCATCTTATTGGTAGCCTTCTAATGTCCCATTTTACATGAAAGCACCATGAAGTTGCTTTTTTTGTTTGTTTGGTTAGTTCTGTTACACATATCCAAAGATATCATTCCAGCCCCCACAAAACCCACGCACATCCATTCGGTAAACACTGGTGTAATACACTTTAATTTGTATGATTGAAAGGATAAAATATAGCTTAAGAAAAATTATTTAAAAAGCAGCCAATGTCCAAAGAACAACTTTGTAAGACCTTCATTCAGCCTGCAGATCACTTATTAAAAAATAATAGAATGTGAAGATCTGGCATCTCTTATACAAAATATAGAGAAGTTCAGGGTCACTCAAGACTTTTCCACAGTATGAGAGTTTAAAGAAATGTAAAATAATATATTGAAATATTAAGTTGTAATCTAACAGAAAAAGTGTAAGTCATTCTCACAATTCAAATAGAAGTCTGAACAAGTAAAAACTCAGCAAGCAATATAATAAATAAAAAAATAGGTTCTACTAGTCTCATAAATAACATCCACAACTGGAAGTTTGTGCGCAAGGATATTTTTTTCTGTATATTGTATCTATTTATTAGATTAGGTTGAAATAGATGAATGAACAACTGTTTACAGAAATGGTTTTGGTGATTTGCAGTGTAAAATGTCTGCATGGTCAAACTGACTGTAAAGTTTTATCTATTTTCCACTTTAAGGTTTTATATTTTACTGGGTGAAAAGGTTTATGAACTTTCAAAAGAATGTAAAATTCAAGGCATGTTGTTTTATCTTCTGATTGTTATATTTATTAATCACAACAAAAGTGCCCTCTGTGTGTTTTCTATTGTATGGTAAAGACCCTACAGTAATGCTGATAACATCTTCTACGGTAACTATCAAAGTCAAAGTTTTTTGACACAGCGCCAACTCTTGGTGACACTCTGCAATTTAGTGAAAGGGGCGTCTTCATAGTTCAAAGCTGTCAGCCAACTGACTGCTGGCTGAAACGCATTGTATGAGTGTTTTTGACTGAGAAAGAGAGAGAATCCCCTTTACGTTCTCTTTCTATCTTTGCATAATGCTTCAAAAAAAAAAAAATAGAAAAGATGTGTCACCATAGTAACCACAGGCATATTTGAAACAGAAATAAGCAAACAAAAAATGAAAATGGAAAGCCCTCGCTATACCTTCAATATATCACATCATTTAGTACCATGCTTTCAGATAGACCCACATGAACACTCTGAATGTTGTGCTCTTTAGATGCTAAAAATACAGATCCAGTCAGCACCATAGAAACCACTGCCTGTAAACAGCTAGGGCAGGAGGCACCTTCTGATGCAGTCCACATATCTGTGGCTATGAGCTCTGATACCAATGCAGATTCTTTTTGTATTGTGTCACACAACTGCACTTTTTTGATTGTGGTAACAGAAACTATAACAGGCTATAACTGACTTAAAACCTTAATTCAAACAAAATGAAAAAGACAAAATGGTTGATATGATTCATAATTTGACTGATTAATTTCTTGAGCTTTCTGCCATTTTTTCATCTATCACGAAATTGTCTGCTTAAGTTTAGATAAAGTGCTTGTGAGAATGGGTGTGACTGGGTGAATGAGGCATGTTGTATAGAGCGCTTTGAGTACTCCGGGAGAGTAGAAAAGCGCTATATAAGAATCAGTCCATTTACCATCCATTTACCATGTAATTAAGAATTTTTTTGCTAATTCTCAATACTGAGCCGACACCACTTTTCAGCACAGAAGCACCTTTCTGGGGCTTGTAGGAGTTCAACTTTATGTATAACTTAGTAAGTAATATTTGTAAGTCATTTGTAAAATGCAAGACTGACACAGCCCTGATCCCTGGGGTTTTCCCTGTGTTCAGGGTTTCTGGACTGGATAAATGAAGAGAGAATTTTGGACCCCTGTTATGGCCCACTCATCCAGCTGCTGCAGGACTGTAGTTTTATACTGAAATATTTCTGTTATAGACTTGCATCAAACAAAACCAGCACAACTTTAAGTTGAGATCAACTTAAGTTGATTGATAGTTTATCCATGCATCTAAGTAATCTTATGTGGTAATAATATTTACTTTAAATATCCTTCAAAAGTGTAACTTGATTGTGAAAAACAAATTATGCAACAATTATTATTCTTTGTGTTTGACTTTTCAGACGGTATTATTGTAGGCTCTTTACCTCACAATATAAAGTGTCTCTAGTTGACTGTTTTTATTTGGTGCTATAGCCTCCAGCGCCCCCACAACCCTCACAAAAGATAAGCGGAAGCAAATGGATGGATAAATAAAAATTAATTGAACTGAACTGAGGAGAGGGCATAATCTCTGCCTACAAAGTCACCAAATCAGTTTTTTTTCTTTTCTGTCTGTTTTTTTTTGTTTCTTTTTCTACAGAAAGCGCAGTACAAACCGATTTAAAAGAAAATGAGCACAACCAATGAGATGGCCTATAGGTACCGTATTTTTCATAAGGTGCCATAAGCCCCACCGGATTATAAGGCGCATTAAACGCCATTATAAATGTAACTTTCCACTTTCTGCTGTAACAAAACAAATTTCCCACATGTGGGACTAATAAATGTTATCTTATCTTATATGAATGACTAACCTGGTATTGTGGATGGATTATCTCAGTTGTTCTCCTGACTGACGTTTGGTCTGTTTAAAGCATCCTGCTATGTGATTGCATTTGTCCATAACCATCAGGAACCCTCACGTTAACTTTTATCCAGTGGAAAAAAGTAATCGTTCATCCTCCAGCTTCACTATGTTATGTTTTTTGTTGGAAGTAATAGCAGAGCTGTACGTTTTATTTTTCCAGAAATCTCTCAGTCAGAACATGAAATATCATGTTTAAATAACTAGCGAAACCAGCTCACTTCCATCTAACTTCCTGCTAACTTTCTGCTAACTCCTAACTCCGTTAAATTTAATCAATTCTATTTTCATGGATGTCTGGGTGTTAAACTTAATTATTACACCAGGTAAAGGAGCAAAGCTGATAATTTTATTAAAGATGAAAGACAGTTTTTAACTCTAAGTGATGCCTCAGTGTTCATCTGACTTTGGGACCTGAAACAGACGGAGTTTTGGACCCAGATTATTCCGTGAGGCTCCTGACAACGGTAGCTGTAATGCTCCAACAATCCATCAAGCGGTGTAACTTTTGAGCGCCGTGTACCACATAAAATCGGTACAGTTAAGTTCTACAGAGTGAAGACTGCAGAGTGTAGAGTTTCAGGAACAAGCCTAAGACTCTTAGGCTCTTAGCACTTAGCACTGTGCTCACAGCTTTGAGCCATCTACCACTTGTTGTGATAAACCTAAAATAATTAAAACTCCTAAAAGAAACTGTTACAATTTTTTAGGAGCTACAAGAAATAATGGCATGTCACAAACCACAAAAAATCATGTTTAGGGGACATTAATTTACATCGTCTCCACCCAAAATGTTGCACTTTGAAACAGAATCTTTTATCAATACATATGGAACAAGGCAAGCTGTAACTACTCCTGTAAATATTAAGGATACATACAGCGGCTGTGAGGACTCTTTTATTGATAGCTTTGCAGAAAGTGTGTTGTGCTTTCGGGCAGCTTTCCATCTTTCGCCACCTGAAATTCTCTCTTCTAGCTTTTGCAATACAGCAACATCTGCTCTCTGGGCCTATGTAAGATGGTAGGAATGGTGGAATTTGGCACCCCAAATTATCTCTCTTCTTCATCAGGCTCACCAGAGAAGCAGTTTCACCATCTCTCTACGCTTTTAGGAGGTGAAGGTGATACACCTGTGTGGTTCCTCCCCTGACTGACCACACCACTTCATACTTAACATTACCCACCTGTCGTGTGACCACAAGGGGTCCTTCCTACTTGGTGAGTAACTCTGTGCTAAAAGATGGGAGCAATAAAAGCACTTTATCTCCCAGTTAAAATTGCCTGACTCTAGCCCCTCTTTTGTACAGTTGCTGCTGATGTTTCTGGGCCTGCAGCAAATTCTCTCATGATAACCTCTTAACATGTGCCGCTTTGCTCTCAGGACTAGGACGTGCTGAATTCATTCTTAGCTGGACTGGACCTTCATCCCAGGGTTTGGTGGACCAGGGTCTGCATACAGCCCATGTCCACCATGGCCTGAAGTTTACCCCCCAGGCACCTTACCAGAACGTGTCATCCCTTTTGGACCAAGGGAAGGTTTTGGGGACCCGGCGACGCGAGCACCTGACCCACCTCCAGTAAAAGACACTCGTGGTGAAGGTGTCCCTTACCGTCAACTCTCTTGCCCTGATGTCTTAAGGACCCCCAGTGAGTCAGGTGCAATGCCCGCAGCCGCCGGGACATGGGGAGAGACAGTAGAGAGGAACAGATTAGTATTACATCACAGGCACTCCTCAGTGGCCGGAGGTGTTGAAAGGCTGGGAAGGCTTCTTCTCTGGGCCAGAATTTGGCGTTGCCTCCCATCCCACCCCAATCTATTCAGTGTTCCAGCACGATCAGGTCGACCAGCTGTGCTTCCCCCCGGCAAAAGGCCAGGCTGTAGCCATTCAATCCAGCAACCATTGGGCGAAAGCGTAGGGTCGGTCCTGCACCTCCAGATGACCTTGTCCAGGATAGCCTTGCAAACACCATTTAAGTCAACCCTCAACATGGAGAGCAGAGTGATTGCCACTGTGGCCTTGAAAACCACTAGAAAGGATTGTGGATAATCTGCCAAAGGTCATCCTGTGCGACAACAGCGGAAAAGAGGCACCAGAGCGACCGGGTTTTCTAGCACTTGTGTCTGCCGCTCAGCCTAGTCATGCAGCAACTCTAGCTGCTTGCACTGGGCCGTCACCTGCTCCAGGTCCCAAGCTCTCCCACCATCTGAGCCAGGGCATGCACTGGCTGCACAGACTGTGGATCAGACATCTTACAGCCGTGGGTTTCGACACCACTGTGAACAGCAAGGACTCGGAACACACACAGCGGCTATTAGAAATCTATTCCCGTGTGTGTTGTGCTTTGTGCCAGCTTTCCAGCCATCACAACCAGCACTTCCCTCTCCTTTCCGGCGTCACTGAAATAGCAAGAGCGCAATTATTCAAGTGCTTTCAGCTGCCCTGACAGCCTCCCTGGTGCTGTCCCTCAAGCCTGCTGCACCTCCGCTCCTCTGCAGACCACAGGCCACACCTCCACCACAACTCCATTGTCCATGCATTTCAGATACTGTTTACCGTTGCAAAATTGGCTTTTTAAACACCAAAATAGGGTTTGATGTTGTTAGTAAATCCAGGCATAGCCATAGCTCCTATTGGTCTTTGTACTTCTGGTCTGTCTTCCTATTTTGCTTTATTTAGGAGACTGTGTGTTTCTTCTACTCTTTTTTTTATTTATTTATTTTTATCAGTGATTACAGGACTGCCTTTTATTCATTTGACCTGCCTCCATGACTACTCTCCAGTGGGACTGGAAAGCTTTACCTAGACCATGATCTGACCATGAGCTGTGCATAACATTATGACTGCATTACAAATGCTTCACATAAGGAATGCCGTCTAATGTGAGGTGTTTTCAAGGAGAACCCATGGTTGCTTGGTGCTTTCACTGTTAGATATAGCTTGGAGTGTTCAGGTCTCAATCTATTTTATTACTTTGGAACTCTACTGGGCTGAAATTGAAAACTGAGATTACATAGATAAAACCAGCTAACTATAATCAGGATTCTGTAGTTTTCCCTTTGACAGTCGGCTGGTGTACAATCCTAATGCAAAATGCAATATGCAGGGACCGTAACATGCATAAAGTATGAATCAATTGCTGTTGGTCAAGCAATGCAAACTTTGACCTCATTTCCTATTTTTATTGCCTTTGTGCTAATGCAAATGTATATAGGCATTAAGCATTTTAGAATTCTAAATGCTAAGAATTTCTAAAATGCTAAATAATATAAAAACGCTGTCTGTCTTGTGGCTTTGGATGAAGCAGAGGAATACATTTCAGAGCACCATAGCATCAGCTTGTCTTTTTATGCAAAATTAAAAAAGATTTCTTCTACTCAGCAGCAGCCTAAGCAAGGAAACCCAGGCCTCCCTCTCCCACTTCTCCTTCACCAGCCTATCCAAAGCATTTCCAGGGCAGCCGAGAGATGTAATCTCTCCAGCTAAATAGAGAGACTGGTGGCCATGCCTTAACCCATGAGGCCCAGATGGGCATAGCCAAAAGAAGCTAAAGGGGCCTGCCCTCCTGTAGGCCTGTAGGTGCTGTAGGGTCAGGTGCACTGTGTCAGGTGGCAGTCAGGGGTGACACAGTTCCCCTTTAAAGTAAAATTTGAGCATTTGAAATGTGTTTGCTAAAGGAAAACACAGAGCTATGCCAGGAACAGCTCACCCAGGAGCGAGCACTCCACCCTTTTCCACCTGAAGACCATGGCCTCGGACTTGGAGTTGTTTTTGTTGCATTTCCTGAAATATACTTATCAGTTTAAGTCATCAGGAACTGATAAACTTCGGCCTAAGCCTGAACCCGGACTTTACCTTGGGTTGGACCAACAGTATCCCACCCGGGATTGCGAGACCACTGGGTGCTCCATGTGTAATTGTTGGAAATAGCAATCAACGCAGATGGTGCAGGCAGAGAAAATAATATGCAAAACTGGCTATCGCTTCCAGGTGCGAAAACAACAACCCACTTCCATCCATCATCAACGCCATATCCATTGCAAACAAAAAAAAAGGAGCTACAGTCAGAGGTTTGCTACAACCACCTTGTCTAGGTGAGTTGTCTACTAATTGTAATTAAATTCCAGCCCGAAAATTAAGGGCTATTCTATTTTGTGAGAATTCACCACTGTTGTATTCCATGGACATCCAGGTCTTTTTGCATTGCTGAGTTCGACAGTGCATGCTTTATTTCTCAGGATGTTCCAATCTATAGATTTTGCCATCCCTAATATTGTAACAATTTCTCGGATGGCTTAAGGATCGCTTGTTTGACCTTCATGGAGAGCTTCTGTCACTGCATGTTGTCTGTTCACAGCAAAACTATCTAAATACAAGCACCGCACCTCAAATCAACTCCAGGCGTTTTGACGCCATTAAGGTTTGCTGTCTCACTTCTAGCTGTTCACTCTTTGTTTACTTATCCCTGCACAAGCCATATCTTCAGTAAGAAATAGTAAGATTAAGTTAAAGAAATGCTGTTGCTTGTAAAGTATTGAAATGGATGAAAACTTCATGCCAATTCACCCTAAGTGTGAAACCCCTGGCCATATATACTGAAGTATATAGAGCCAGGGTTGAAACCACCAACCTTCTGATTAACAGATGACCTGTTGACCTCGTGACAGAATGAACCGTACTGTCACAGTATAGCTTATGCATTCAAAAATGAGTCTAACTTGTAATTTGAATAAAAAAAATTCATATTTCTATGCTGAACGTCATTGAATTATATAGGAGCTGCATGAAATTCAGAAACAAAATACAAATTAAATTAAGTTGGATTCAACTGCAATAAATTGCAGCTAAATAAATAAATAAATGCTAAAATAAAGCATTTTAATGGTTGCCCCAAGTTGCTATTCTGAGGACCACCATTTACACCATTTAATCCATCTGTTAATCTTTGTTTGATATAATGTGCTGATTATTTTGTTATTAAAGGTCAAATGAAATACTTTAGAATCTTTATTTTGAAAAAACAAACAAACCGTTGGTCACAATAGTTGTAGTCGACTAATTGTAGTAGGTAAGTGGTAGCAAAGGCAAAAATATTTAACACGGGGCAATAAGAAGATTATGGATAAAAAACAAAACAAAAAAATCTCCTTTTGGCTTACCATGAAAGTGGAGTTGCTTTGCACACCTAAAATAAAATGTCATGTCCTATGTCATACAAATGTCTAATATGTATGACATATGATGTACGTCAACCTCTGGAAGACAGTCATGACAATTTCTCACAGGTGGACTGATTTTACAAAGAGACAAAACAGCCATTAAAATCAAATAGAGAGGAAGAGAAGGAGACACTCAAAGCTGTTGGAAGCTATCAACAACTCCCTCTCCATCACTTTCTTGCTTCCCTCTTCTCCCATTATCCTACTTCATCACATCATCAGATGACCCCCAGTCAGCTAGAGATGTACGTCACAATCTGCGTGGAAGGGATTTTTTTCTCCTTCTTTTCGCCCACTTACTGTTATGATTCAATTCACCCTTTAGAGCAAGGTTGAGAAGAGAAGAGCGTGGGCCTAACCTGTTTCTCCTTGCATTTCTCTCTTTATCTCACTACCTGCCTTCCTTCTGCACAGAGCTGTAAAGCTACCCTTTTTCCTCTGAAATTAAATCCTGGGTTAGTGCCTGCCTATGAAACCTACAATAGACAGACAGAAAGCAACAGCTCAGCAGTGGGATGTGTGAAAGAGGTGGGGACGGAAACAACCAGCTGACTGTAAAAGAAGCATGAATCATATCTTTAACACCTATCTTCTGTCATATTCCTCATAAACTTTCAATTTTGATTAAAGTTTGAACTTCTGCAGGTTTTCCTGACTATGTTTACATGCCTACATACACTGAGTTGTTACCATGTTTGGCTGATTAGATAGAGAAAGTTAAATAGATGTATCTAACAAGGTCGCTTCATACTAGATCAAGTATTAATTGTGTGAAGGGTTTATCAAGGATTACATTTTAATCACAGCCTAACGTAATGTACATAAATTGAAAGGATTCAGTGATAATGTTGAAAATGATGGTGGAAGAAAAACATCTCTATGTAGTGACACTGTCCAGTATCTTGGTGATTATATGAAAAAACAAACAAACAAAAATATCGAGTGTGCATATAGCATCATCTATACGGTTTCTGTGGTTTTATACTGCAACAATTGCACTTTGTTATTTTTGGTTTCCTTGTTCAATTTCACACTTAGTAATTTCACTCACATCACTTATTAATAACAGCTACATTATCATCCTTCTGGTAGACAATGGTAAATGAATGGTTTGGCTAAACCAGAAAGACTGTCATGAGAAAATTTTGTCACTGCTCAGTGACAAAAATACTTATGAACCCCTGAAATGAGGCCAGGAAGTGGTTACAAGAAGAGAGTGATAGTCTGAAGCAGTTAGAACAAGACAATGCTTTTGACTGGACCTCATACCATAGGCTATACCCAGAGGAATCTACACCAACTCTGGATGGTTTCGTAAGAGCACTCAAAAAAATAACTCTTTGAATGAACATAAAAAAATCATGGAAAGAATTTCCACGTAATTAAATTGCTTTATTTAGCATTATGCAATTATCTTATTCCAACCTAATGTACTTGAGTTGGACCAACTTAATTAATTAATAATGAATCAAGTTATTTATTGCACTTGATTCCAACTTAATTTAATTGAGTTGATCCAACCCATGTAAATTATGTTAGTCCAACAAAAATACTTGCTAATTTATAACAACTTCCACTGAATCCATGCTCTTATCTTTAGGGTTGCAGGGAGGCTGGGGCCCATTGCAGATGTGACAGGGCAAGAGGTGGGGCACACCGTGGACAGGTTGCCAAACTGGCTAACACAACAACCATTTGCACCAACATTCACACTCGTGGGTAATTTAGAAACAGCAATGAACCTAACCCTAAACCCACATGACTTTCAACTGTGGAAGGAAACC
>VUQR01019373.1:2784-12990 GCA_015108515.1 Hemichromis elongatus
ACAGTTGAGTTGTATTTAAAAAAAAAAAAAAAAAAAACACAATACAGAAGGGAGAAATGAAATGCTGTACACCAAACGACTCACATCCCTGTACCATCACGACTGTAGTACAGACAAACCAGTACTACAGTACTTTACCGGCTTTTTTAAGAAAATAATTTGGAATTGTGTTGGGTTTTTTTTTTACACAATATGTTAATGTGCTGAGCTAAACTGTAGTAACCTGCATCAAAGAGAGAGCAGTAGGTGCGCGCAAACCTCAGGCAACGCATTAGTGGCGCATCAGGGAGGACAGAAACACCAAGAGGATAGCAAATGACAGGTAATGTCCACTTCTACTCTTACACATGCACGGCGATGAGCGTGCACGCGCGCGCACGCATGTACTATTACTTTCCATTTCTCCCCAGGTTACAAATCGGGTGTGTTTGAGGCCTAATTTTCACTGTTCTCCTGTGAGCACACACACACAGGCTCCTTCTCTCTCTGACACACACAAACACACACCCACACACACACACACACACATATATATATATATGCACAAACATAGCTGAGTGCAGCTTGTGGACCCTTTCCATGGAATAAAAGTGAAAGGAATTCTGTCTAATTTATCATCCCTTATATCGCCGCTGACCCATGTATATCAAAGATGTGACCCCCGCTGTTACCTTGGAAACCAGACTGGCTCTGTAGGCGGCCAGGGCTTTCAGGTACTCCTTCTTAGCAGCCTCTGTTTTCCTCTTGTAGCTCTGCAGGAACAAACACAACAACAACAACGATTGATTACAAGGTGATGTGAAAGGCTAAAATGACCCTGTGGTCCACACTGACTGATGTGAATGAGATTTTGGGAGTCACGGTGTGATTGCGTGACCCGGCGGTGATGAAAAACATATCACATGCATTCACTTCCCAGTGATCAGGTCAGGGAGATTTGACCATCTGCATGACGTTTGCGTATCAAAAAATAGTTCTTCTTCTTCTTCAGAGTATCCAGAATGAAATGTGCATGAAGCTTGTGCACAATAGCGTGAAAATAGTTTGAAATTCTGCAGAGTTAAATGAGGAGCGAGATGCTGTTTGTCATTTTGTGTACTGCTTTTCTGTCTCTTCCTCTATTAAGGCTGTTGCTCATCTCTTAATCAGAGCTGATGTCCCAGCAAATCATTCAGACGAGGGGGGGGGGAGAAAAAATAAATAAAAGAATTCAAAACAGCATTAGCAAAGAAGCAATCTCAAGCCTTCTGAATGAACCTCAAATGATGCGTTAAGACAGGGAATTCGAATTAATGTCATCACATGTCACTCACAGGCTCTTTATAGCTGCCAGTGCCTTTGTGATGCAGGAAAAGCAAGTTGCAAAAAAAAAAGTCCATCCTTAAATCGATAAGAAGACTCAGATCTCAGCTCATCTCGGGGAACATTTTTAATATAAAGGAGAATGTACGTTTGTGCGTGCGTAAATGTATCGGGTAATTACTGGTCCTCAGCGAGGAGACTGTCTGTGGCTCTGTGGACGGGGTCATTTCTTTCAAAGAGGTGGGGTAGGATAACCATTAAGCATTCGTGCCTTGCCAAATGCGCATAGCCTGGCAGCCGCTAACACGTACAGTCGATAAACAAACAGGCATACACAAAGAACAGCAAACAAACCGGGATGACGGCGGATACAATCTCGTGCTCAAACAGCTGATGTTTATCCGCTCATTCATCCTTATTTACAATATCATAATTGTTTTCCTTCTTTGATAGACATTTGGATATTTTGGAACAAGAATGGATGAATTAAGAACTCATCCAGACTTTAAAAATAAAAACAACTACAATAAAATAAAATAAAATAAATAATTATCCCCGTGAGGAAATTAATTGAAAAAATACAAAATAAAAAAAAAATAAAAACGGTCGTACCCATCACCTCTGATAGACTGACAGACCCACGGTTGCTTCTTTAATAACCCAAACTACTCCCAGCAGCTTTAATTTCAAATTAATTTAACACAGCTAATGATTTGCGCAACGACGGATACTTTTAAATAAATTACCATGCATAAGGATGTCTAATTATTCCAAAGTGGGCGGATTCATTAGCAATTGAAGCCGTCAAAGGCTGCAGGTCAGTATGAATAAAAAATAACAAAGCTGCAAGGAGAGAGCATATGCCTCCATCGTAATCCTGACACAGAGGTGTCCCGGCTGAATTAGCCCCTAATTGTACCTTAATGAAATGTTCTTGTTTGATAACCAGTTAATTACAGGAGACAATAACTCTGCACCCTGCTGACACTGAAGAGAGTGATTACTCTATGAAAGACCCAACGATTGGTGAGAGGAGAAGTAGGAGGAGAGAATGGGAAGCAAAATGGAGGAGAAATAGGCAGCGGCACATGAAAACGAACGGGGAAAAAAAGCGTATCTGTGTTTGAACACTAGACAAAGATGCAGAAAATGGACTAAAAATAGTTGAATCTTGCGTGACAGATTTTAAAATTTAACATAGGAGGAGTTTAACATCTAAACATGCCATCTTTTCAAGCTGACGGTGTTCTTTTCTTTCCTCCCCTTCACTGCAACAAATCAACACAGACTCAGTTAAATAATACTAAGGTTTCTCCTCCCTCCTCCCCCAAACCCATTATCACTGTTCCTCCCCCATTGCAGTAAAAAAAACAAAAAACGAAAATTGATCTTAATCTTAAATAACAAAAACAAGGAAAGTGTTCTTTTGTGTTTCTGGAGCAGCTTTAACATGTAGTCACCTTGAGGGATAGCACAGCCCAAATAATGCATTGATCTTGCACTATAAAGCAAAAGGCCTTTGGGAATTAAAAAAAGCGCTGTATAGCGTGCAAGCTATGAAAACAGCTTAATAAAAAAAGAAAATATGAACATAAACATGAATTAAAAAAAAAACAAAAAAACAAAACACAAGACTTTGTTCTGCCAAACTCAAGGGCGGCACGGGAGAATACACAACAACACAAGCAAAGTGGGAAAAATGCACACTGAAGCGTAACAAAAAGAATCACAGAAGGAACATAAATCACAACAATGAAACTTTTGATCGCTTCTTCAATAAACTGCAGCAATAAAAAAAAAAGAAAGAAAAAAGGCTGCCTTCAGTGCACTTATGTGAATTTTGCTGCACTGTGTGTTTGACGAGTGCTATAGGTAATTGGAAACAGGGGCTGTGATCTAGTTAAAACAAAGCTGTGTGTAGGGGAAGGGTTGTGTTTACATTCTGGAGGTCCTGCGTGGCTCCAGAGGGTCTGACTGTGACATGAGAGAACGCACCTCGTGGCTCCCGGAGAGATGACGTGACAGCCAACAAATAAGTAAGTACATGCCTTGGATTTTCTAGGCCTTTTGGCATTTTGTAAAAGCAAACATTTGATTCTCTTTAATAAAATCTCTACAGATACTTAACAACAGCGCACGGAAGGATTCAAATCTACGGTTTGACCAGGTCGTACCGAAACCTTTCATTCCTACTTTTTTAGACATAGGTGGATTTAGAAATCATTTTCCTGTTAAAAGGCGCACTTTTAGTTCACCTTTAACTTTTGGATAGAAGGTGTCCCATTATCTTCAAACACTCTTGGATATGATGCACAATTCAATTTTTTAGCAAACACCGCAGGCTGCCCACTCTCTGAGGCAGCAAGCTAGCTCCCAGACTAAGCTAGAGGTGTAGCAGGCTCCTTTGACACTGTGTTTGGCTTCCACGGAGCACATCAACTGGTCATTTCTCTAGAACACATTATTCCAGGATGTGTCTTTACCTTTTTGCTCACTCGTTAGGTCTAGTTTTGCTCTAACGTTTTTACTTTAGGACAGCAGGAATCGAATACTTGGATGCAAAAAATGCATTCTGCATTTTAAATTTGAGGGTTCTTGGACGTGTTTGGCATCAAACAGTCTTTCTGTTTTGGACAAAGTGGCAGTTGTTTGCAATCTACCCTACTCGAAGACGGTTGTCCCTGCAGTGCAATGATTTTTCAAATAATTTAGAGACCATTTTTAAACCAGTTTGAAGGAGCTCTTGGTATTATGGCATCCTGTAACAACAGCAAACCCAACAAGTTAGAGGTTTAAACAGGACATCCTAAGTATTGGCATAAAGTCTAGTTTATTCCTCAGAAGCTACAACACATGTAGGGGTTCACTTACTTTTTGTATGTGACCAATCTGTTTTTTATTCATTCAATAACAAAAATGACCGCCAACCTCAAATTTATGCAACATTTATTCATTTTTTTTTCAAGGGGGATCAAATGTTACTGAAATTGTTTAGGATATGAGAGCATTATGAATGCATTTTACTATTATATTACCAACCAGCAGATGCGAATGCAGTGCGCTATAACGTCCTTTCATGAATTTATTTCATTATGAAAGACCAGGACAGAAATTTTAATGACTTTAATGAGGATTAATGTGCACTAGCTGGATTGGTTGTACTCTGTAAATACACGGTTATCAAGTTTATCCATTTGCTGGCCTGGAATAAATGACAGTGCTAGTCAGTGAGAATAATTAGAGCACTCACAGTGTTATTGCCCAGACAGGCTACTGCATTTTATTCCATAATGACATCATTACCTCAAGTTAATTATGTGTCTTGCGAGGTGACATGTTTGATTAAACACATGAATGCACAAACAAATCAAAAAATTAGCTGTGAAATGGCACGTTAAACGGCTGGATTTTAATGGTGGAATTGCCATATTATTAGTTTTGTCTGCGCTCCCAGGTAGAGCTGTGAAGGACAAATGCATAAAGGGTGAGATAAAGACAGACATACAGAGGCAGAAAGAAAGAGAGTTGCATCTGCAGTGCAAAATCTAAGGTGAATAAGAAACCGGGACACAAAGGGTTAAGCAGCACAAACAATAACATTTCAGGAGAAGATGTCCTTGAGGCAAAACCAAGGACAAGGCAATTGCTAATCTTGTATTCCCAGCATGATCAAATCACCAGGCAACAGATATAAATAAAAGGACAGGAAATGAGGAATTCACATTCAAGGGTGTCAGCGGCGAAATGAAGATTCATGGTGAAGAGCCCCGGTGAAGGCAGCAAAAATTAACTGCAAATAAAAGGGACAGACGGCCTCCAAAGTCCAGCGTATGAAGTAGGTTTGGTGGGAGAAAAACACACATGCTAGATAGGGTCTGGTAGATGGTGGCTGGGGCTGGGGAGAATGGGCTGCACTTTGTCATGGAGACAGGTGCTTTTATTTGACACCCAATAGGCTGCGCCCTGACTGGATATTCTAAAAATATGAGTCTGCGCATGATCATCAGACTGTCTCGTTTTTCATTCATTTCACACCATCATTTGTTACCACAAACACACAGACAAAAAAGAAAGAAAGAAAAAAAAAAAGACCTTTGACTTTGCCTGTTGGACTGGAATGTGGAAAATAAAACAGAGAATATGTGCAAACCTCTAAAGTGCGGTTTCATATGCACAGGTTAGGTTACAATAAAATCAAACTGACCATTCGGTTCAGGTAAATATAGCCGCACTGCTGGTGGTTAAAAACTTTACAAGTCCGAGCGCGAGAAAAACTGATAATACGGAAGACGTTTAATACGAGACTCTCACTTCATAAAATAAAAGCATAAAAAATGTTATTTGCTTCACTCTCACGCAAGCTGCAATCGCCCAGAGTGGCGGGTAGTTCTTTAATTTTAGAATCAGAATTACAAGTTTCTACTGATGCATTATTCAACTTCCAAAAAAAACCCAAAAAAACGGGTCACTCATTTTAATGGCGAAGCCGAGGAAAATTATCACCAGCTAAATAAAACTCAATATGTCCATCAACAATTGTTGGAACCCAGAAGCAGATCTAAAAGGTGAGCGAATACTGAACTTCTAATTGTTAGGTAGGCAGACGCAAGCTGCTCAATGTGTAAATAGGCATCTGTTTTTCTTTGTTTCGCTTTTTCTTTTTTTAACAATTTTACCACACTGGCGTCATCCTAAAAGGTGATCGCAATGCATCTCAGTTTAATTCTTTTTCTCTCTTTTGTCTTTAAAGGTTTTTCACGTACAAGCTACATTTTTATGCTCCTTCTCCTACTTAGAGAATATTAACCTCGTTCTATCAGGTAGTCACAACTGCCACAAGGTCAAAACCAGTTTTTATGGAGTGAATTTTGCATTTTTGCAAGATATTTTTTTTGTTTATCTTTCCAGAAGTCATAGTGTATATACGTGAATATTAAAAAAGCCTACCTGTTTTTGCTCCTCTCCCAGACCATCCCACATGGAGGCTACGATTTTGGATACGTCTCCAAACGTGGCATTGGGATTCTGTCCTTTAATGGCTGCCTGAGTGTCTCTGAAGAACAAGGCGTAGGCCGACACTGGCTTTGTAGGCTCGTTTGGATCCTTCTTCTTCTTCTTTTTTTGGGGTTTGGGCTTGGGCTTCATCATCTCCGAAGACGGTCGCTTCTCACCCGTGATCTGGAAGACCATCAGTGGCACGAAACAAAAAACACAAAACAGCTTATTGACACTGAAAGGGAGTCTACTCATTCAACTTGGAGTGAATAACTGCATTGTTGATGAATGCTTATAGCGCTGTGCCCAGGCGAAACATGTAAGCTTCATTAAATCCTTAATTTCTTTCCCCTGTTCGATACCCGGTGTTTGGATATTGTGGCAATGATTCACCGACAGTAACAGTTTTACACACACAGACTCTGGTTGACAGCAGTTTTTCCTCCACGCCTTACTTTGTCAAAAATAACATCTGTTATTTGAATTTATCAAACCTTTTCGAATCTTTATTTTGCAGTTGTTCAGCAAGTCATAAATTCGGAATTTTCATGCTAGAGGTGAAAGGAATTTTAAATCGCCTGCTGTATCTGCTCTGGCTTTGATGTGGTCTCAGAATGAATTGGAGAGAGCAAATGGAATTACTTACTGATAGGAGAGATGGTAATCATTTTTATTCACACACACACAGTCAGAAGCACAGCACAGATGTATAGGCTGGGAAATATATATATTTTTTAAACTAAAGGATCCCCTTCTTGTTATACTGTATCACTGCGAGCTGGCAGTTAAATACACAGATGAATCTGAAACACTGTGGAAGTGGCAGATTCAATTATACACTCATTCACATTCCCCTGACAGAAACGAAGCAAATCCACAGAGACATTGGTTGGTGGGCAATTTATGAAAGCAGTTTTACAGATTTACATAAACCAAATGAATGTAAACAACTATCCTTCTCTTCTCATTTAAATGAATGAGTGATTTAAATGAAGGAGCGGTTGCTTCAGAACCAGACTGTAACTGAGAACATGGTGAGTGCAGTGACAAAGTTGGTGGAGGACTGGCAACAGATCATGTTGTTGTTGACAAGAGCGCCAACCCATTAAAACATGTCTCACATCTTCATTCATTATAGAAATTAAAAAAAAAAGGTTAATATCAGCTCCTGTGTGTCTAACAATGAGCAGCAAACCTACAAAAATAGCGCTTTTGGTAACAGTAACATGGAAAACAACATTTATTTTTGCTATTAGGACATAGATTTCTAACTTTTTGAACAGATTAAAAGTAACTATCTCAAAAAGTTTGTTTTTTAAAAACAAGAAAGGAAAAAAAAAATAGCCATAGCTCCAACTCCAGCAATGTTCCAGTTTTCCTGGCAACCAAACAACCCAATCACAAGCATAACTATTCCTATTCCTCTTAAACTCAGCACTGCGGATAACATGTTAACGACCTGGTACAAGCACTGCCAAGCCTTTATCGCCACTACTACATGCCAGAGAAGCCACACCAGTACCTTCAAATGAGGATCAGTCTCCTCTTCCTGATTGGAGCTTGAAGGGGAGGGTGTGGCCGATTTACTCCCGGGAGGTGAGGGGGAACCATGAGGCACTGCACTCCGGCTGACCTGTGGGTTTAGCTGGGATAGTGCACTCATGGGGTTGGGCAGTATCGGAGGTGAGTTGTTTATCAGGGTGTGGTTACGGGCGGGGTCATAATGAGCGCCATCAGGATGCTGGTGATGGTGCTGCTGTTGGTGGTGGTGCAAAGCCATCTCCTGCATCTGGGGTGAGAGAAGAACACCAGCTTTACTATCTTCTCTACTTAAAACTCCTGACTGCCAATTAGCCAAATACGCAGATGTTTAGAAGTGGAGATGACATGCTCAAATTGGCGAAATTGTGTCTATGTGTTGGATAAAATATGAATATAATACAATGAACTATGCGCAAAAAGCTGGGATCGCTAGAGGGAGTTGTCTGCTGGAAGACAAAAGAGGTCTCACTGATGATCTAGGCTGAGAAAGCTTTTCTTTCTTCACTGTCTCACTAAACTGCAGCTTCTTAGCCAGATTACGTGATCTGAAATTGACTTCAGCACTGAGGTTTGTGCAGGGACATTTTTTTTAACTGAAAATGAGATGCATACAAAAGTGAAATATCTAAACTAAAACTAACCAAACCACTGAATGCATCAATAAATCAGAGGGCGTGCTTGCTCTCTAAACGCTAATGACTTCTACTGTTAACTACAAAAATGTACCGTCTTTGACATCCCCGACTGATCTGAAGCCCGGACATTTTTGGGTTACTGTTTCCTGACATTTTTCACAGTTAGCAGAACCAGAAAATACTTTGAATACGTGATTGCCGGGAGGGAGCCTGATGTTGGATGAGAAAGCAGAAATTAGGCAAAATGCATACTTTAAGAAGTGACTGAGAGCTCCATCCATCCATCAAGCCATAATTAAAAAATTTTAAATCGACAAATTGATCATAGTTATAAAGCTACAAAGAATGCCACCAAACCCTGTAGTTTGCCTGTGAGACTTACAGAGGTGTCGGGCATCTTTTGAGCTCCATATTTTTTATGGGGTTTAATGTTGTTTACAGCCACAGACAACAAAATCAGCAACACTGCTCTAAAAACAGCTGCACACTACCTGTGTCAGCCACACACAGGTAGAGGCTCTAAATAAATACTAGATCTGTGTGTTAGTGATCAGCTGGCCAAAAACACATAGACTGCATGTTATTATTTAATAAGGAAAAAAAATCCATTTTATAAGTTAGCACCTTTTTTTCTCCTTTTTTTTACCTGCATCCAAGCTTTTCGCATGTAAAACCCACTCATTGAACTGTATCCCAAAGCAATTTTGCACTGTTTAACCATTCATCCATATAACACACAGGCTTATCAGTGAAATCAGATTTCAATAGGCCCCTCTATTACAGCTGAAAGTACAATTTATTGTTCCTATTGAGTGCTACAGGCACCAAGTGCAGGCCCCTTGGACACAGTAGTCGGTGTAGTATTGAGGTTAAGATTTACTCATTTACTTTCTTCCTAATATCTGAAAAGCCAGACGTCTCAGCACCTGGTCAAGCAATCACCGAGTCAGCGGTATTAATGAACTGAGATATTATGATCGTTGTGTTGTAAAAAGGAAAAGAAAATATATTGCGGGCACTTCTATAAGCACAAGCAGACGAGAAAAAGCTGTTGTAAACTGCTGGGAATGACCCCTAAATGGAAAATATTCTTTAGCGCTTACAGAGTCAGGCTCATAAAGTTCTGTTCTTAGCCATCTTATGAGATCTTCAACAGTAATGACATCAAAAGCTTTATTTCAAGATTCATCAGAACAGAACACGAACACAGACCAAAGGATGCTTTTAATGCAGGCATAAATGGGAATGTTTGGGAATTTACAGATCAGAAAGTGATGAACTAGCATTTGTTAGCTCTTTTAAACATTTATGAGTTAAATAATACATTACACATTAGCGCAGCGCTAAAAAGATCAAATTTAAAGGGCCCGAGCATATGAGGTCTTGATAAACACGAGTAGAGGTTCAGAGATGAAGGCTCAGCACTCTAATCATAATTGGTCCCAGTAGATTGGTAGAATAAAAATGCACAACAAAGTAATGTTGTGCGGAGCTCTGGCCTGCTTTGAAAACTCGTAATATTCACACGACATTAGATTCTGTGTTTGCCTCAGCAGCTGCTCACAAAAGCCAGCAGTGAACAAAGACATTCGTTTTGCATTTCAAATAACCAAGCTCAAACCTCCCCCATCCATGACAATCTCCAACTTCCAATCATAATTTAAAACACCATCACTACACTTCTTAAAACATGAGGAAATAGCTCCAGCAAAATAAGTAGTCAGACAAAAAA
>VUQR01019373.1:35579-49371 GCA_015108515.1 Hemichromis elongatus
AGGGTGACCTAGAAGAACTAGTAGAGGATAGAAAGTCAAAAGGAAAGTAAACCAGGTGAGGTGAGATAAAAGAGGTAGCAGAAAAGGGGTTAGAGATATTGGGGTGATAGGTGGAGGGTAAAGCACAAAGTAGGGGAATCAATAGGAAGAGGAGGGGGCAGGTTGAAGTTAGTAGAGGAGGAGCCTGCCATTCTGGTACCCAACTCCAATCTAAACAGCAGGAGGAAGCTGTAAATCAGACCAATGCGTCCAAGCTGTAATTCAGACCAGCAGTGCCAGGGCGCTAGTGCGGGGACCCCGAACGGCGGGAGTGTACAAAATGCTGCCGCGAGGCTTTAATCAGTGCAACGATCCAAAGATACGGTCTCCCCCAATCAGCAGGCTTCCTGTCAGTCACACACGACTGAACCCGACCAATCAGGCTCCACCAAGGTTCCAGACATGCTGGCTGGGCTTTGGGCTGCTGCCAAACAAGAGAATTATTCATCTAAACTGGAAAGGTGGAATGGGCCTTTAATTCAGAGCATAGAGGGAAGAGGTGATAGATTTGTCAAAGGTTGGACATAAAAGACTATGGGATCATGTTCTACAATGGCTCATCAGAAACATATGGTGGAAGATGAGAGACACAAGGGAGCTTTAGAGAAGGACTTAATCATATTCATAAGGGGGGAGTTCCTGCAAGTTTAAGCAGCAGAATATGTGACAGGCATATCTGTTCAGATCTGTTAACAAGAGCTCTTATGCCAATAAATCTCTCATTAAACACATGATGAACAAAAATAACACAAAAGCCCCATTATGAGTTTAATCTGACAACTTGTTTAATAAACATAATGATATTCACAGCTGCTGACTGTCCTGAAAAAAACAAAACTCAAACAAACCAAAATAAAAATATTTCCATCGATCTTTCTCTAGTTCTCCATGTCTAACATGTCTAACAGATCTGCTGTTGGCAGTCACCTCTCTAATTACAATTACAACACCCATGGGACTTCCATAATCCTCGCCAGCAACGAGCTACAAAATAGTAAGTGAGATGAGAAATTGCATCAAACTTACCGTGAAAACATCATTTGAACTCCGAACATGTAAAACAGGCAGACAAACTTTCAAATTGCTCGCTATCAGAAGCTGCCTTTTTATACCTGCTTTTCACTCAAAGGGGAAGGAGGGCAATGCATTAACTTAAAAGTGAGCGGAAAATGCAAATGTAGTCCACTTTATCATCAGGCATTCAAACAGACCCTTTCAACTCGACAATCCATAATATTTCAGCTTTGATGATCAGGAAATGGCCGTGGCTCGATGGCAACGCCGAGCTAGATTCTGCCCCGGTGCTGGTGTAGTAGTAGAACTAGTGTGACTGGCTGGGCTACACACACTGTGCATGTTAAAGCCACATGCGGCGTCTTGGCAGCAAAGACGCCACAGCGCAAGCCAATCAATAAAACCTTGTTACGCTAATTGCGAGATCATAATCTCCATTCCTACTTCTGCTGAATATCCAAACAGTCACTCCATTAGCCGAATTATTCCCCTGTGCAGTTTCTCCATCTCCACCCCTCCCCCCTCCGTTTCCTCCTCGTGTTCTCTTTTCTGTGACATATTTCTCTCAAACAGCAGTTCTGCTAAATTAATTCATAAGTCAGGGAGAAAGACATCAAAAGAAAACATTGTCAAGGTAAAGTGCTGATGAAGTATATACTGTTTCTTTCACTTTGCCGTGGAGCTATGAGAAGGAATCTCTCACAGTGCATTATCTTTGATCGTGTCGCTTCGCGCTGCTCTGTTTAGTTATAGCGAGAGGAATCTTACCTCAGGTGATCTGGTCTACTAAGACCTTTATAATACAAAAGCCTCTCTACTTAGGAGGTGCTCTAATCCTTGCCACTGTGGAGATTTTCTCAGTTCAAACCTCTGTGACAACGCTAGGAGATACCAGAGCTTCTTCTCGTTGGTTACTCTTTTCTACAACGATGCCAGGACAATGGCCAGTGGCCACAGGGGCAGACAAAGAGCTTGTTGATGCTAAGACCAGGGTCCACGACCTTGTCATTGAATCACTAACACTTTGTCACTCTGCTTGGGGGAAAAAGAAACTCTACAGAGAACTAAGGAGGGTCAGTCAGCGATGCTCATGGGAACATCGATATGACAATGGCACTGACCCCATTTCCTTGTGACTCATCACTAGAACATACCCATCTAAGCACTGAACAGTCTGATGAGGTTGCTTTGGCAGATTTACTCAACAGCGCCCTGTGTATGACCTATATGAATGTGCAAGAGGTATAGAAAATTAATTCATATAGGTAAGCCACGTTAAATAGAGCAATTACATGGGGAAACTGAAGTGAGAGAGAGCCGAGTGCTGAAAAACACACTCTTCACACAGTTTCGAGGCAGAACTGCTGACCCAAATGCATTTAAATGCAACGGGGGTAGAGACTGAAAAAGAGAAACAGTGAGCAAAAGAGCAAAAGAGGGGGAGTCAGAGAAAATGGGTGAAAGATAAGTTGAGGGAGATAATAAAGCAGCAACCACAGAAAAGTCAGCTTTAGGCAGTATGATTAGTTTAAGTTCAAGATAGAACATACTGAGAATAGCAGAGCACAGTGCTGTATACCGCACCCAAGCGTTCTGTAAGAACAACACTAATTAATAAAGGATAAGTCTTGTTTTACCTAAACTCTTGCAAACAGCGTGAGCGTTTATGCCGTTGCTTCAGAGGAACATGAAGCATGTACTAGCAGGTATAGAATCTTATTTTTACGCCGCATTACTGCAAGAAATTATTGCACTTTATCAAAACACGCTTTGATAACGTCAATCAAACTGCGGCTTTGTTCCAAATTTAGTGACTAAACACTGAAAACAGAAAGCATGCACGGATATAAAAAAAAAAAAATCCCTTTATCAGTGCTTATGATGATGTTGATGCGAAATGCATGATGAAAATGAACTACTGAGTTTGTAGTTACAGAGAAATATTTCATTCAAAAGTTAACTGAGGATACATTTTGTGTGTGCTGACCGCAAAGACTGTGTAACGTAAGAACAAGTAGAATGGGTTAGAGAAATGCGTGATTATAAAAATTCACAAAGATTTAGGATGTTCAGTGAACCGTCTCAACAAAAGTGCCCTCGACCTTTATTTACGGTGACTTTTTTTTCGCATGTTATTTGCAATTTTCCAGCCCGATCGCACTATTTGTCAAATCTGGTTGGATTAAAAATGTAGCACAGCTAAGGAGGCGCAGATCAGTGATTTTTGGATTTCCCATCTCTATGTTTTGTTGTCAGAGTGTGTGTCCACCCCTTAGGCCTCCCTGATTCTAGCTGTCAGAGGAAACGAGAGGCTAAACTTGGTGAAGCGGAGAATAGAGCAAGGCACATGTCAAATGTGAGGGGATCTTGAGTAAACAAAGTATAACACAGAGCAAAGCAAAATCGTCTCTCATCCTATCACCGTCTTTCACGCTATTTCCCTCGGTCTCTTTCTCTCCTGCTTCCCTGTTTTCTACCTATGTGCCGCTCACTCGTGTCTTCTCTAACAAACCGCAATACTTCACCCACCGATCGGTAACTGGTGCTGATGTCTAATCAGTCAATCAGCACTACAGTAAAGCCACATGTGCTATGTGAAATTAACTGATAAAAGCAGTGGTTAGCTTTTCTTTTCTTTTTTTTTTAGAAAGCCACGTATCTGCATGACAAAATAACAGCACTGTCCCACTTAAAACGACTTTGTGACAGTTTTATTAGTCTGAGCCTTCTGAATAAACTTTGTATGTGTAGAAAAGACAACACAAGCAGCTCTGTGTCCTACTCTGGGCCACAAGCCAAACCTTAACAAACCAGAGCATTAAGAAATTTAGCAAAAATGCAAATGCAACTGAAACACAGAACTACTGTAGCCTACGGCTTGGTTTTAATAATTGCAATTGACAGGGACAAATTCCCTGCTCCCCTGTGCATGTCAGATGGGCTTATTCCCAAACTCCACAAATCCCCCTGTCCAAACACAACCATATGGTCTCCCAGTTGTTCATGACCAGCTGTGCTACAGTGTGTCTGGCAGGGTTGCTATGTGCTATAGAAGAGCAGCGACTCACCCATTCTAACTTAATAAATTTTTTGTAACGAAGCCAAAACTTTATCTCGGCTTTTACCAAAAATTGTGTGCAAAGACAATGACTGATTATCTGGAATATAGGCAAGTCAAATTGTACGACGACTCCGTCACTTTACAGTAAGGTCAGCGCTCTTTTTATGGGACATTTGCATAGTTTCACCGGTTTAGCTTCTCTGGTTTCTGTGTACTTAGCAGAAATCTGGTCATGATAGGTTAGTACTGTGATGAATTGCCAACCCAGTGCCTGGGTTTACCTTGCCTACTGCACTATAGATGGAGAGGTTCGGCTTCAATTTATAAAAGATGCATGTTTTATGTTATATATTATAAACTTACCTTATATTTAATAAACATATTTTTAATATTATCATGGCTTATATTTCAAGAATATAGTTCTTTAAAAAATGTGCCTACAGTGCTTAATTTTAAAGTAGGCGTTTGCCGTGAATAAGCAGATTAAGTAGTCTATAAAAGTCATTGTGAATCAGTTTTTACTGTTAATTGTTCTTTGAATGAGATATACCGTTTTATTTGTTTGCATGTGACACATGGTATGTAGCATGTTCTGTGTGGCATATCTGTGAGTCTAAAACAAGAAGAAGATATCTTTAGGTCACTTGCTTTCAGCTGATGTCACATAACAGCAACTTGTTGTACATCTCAACAAGAATTGTGAGCAGCGAAAGAAAGATTGCCCTCAAACTATTTAAAATGATCCCGAGGATGCGATTTAACAAGTAGGGGGGAAAAACAAAGAGCAGATATTATATTCTGAGCAATTTGGACTCACCTGGTTTGGCGCGAGGAACTCATGATTGTTTTCGTTCATGTACATGTTGTCACCATCAAACTGCAGTACAGAGAGAGAGAGAGAGAGAGAAAGAGAGAGAGATGAGAAAACAGTGAGGCCAATAGATCACAAAAGGGATAAAAAAAAAAAAAATTCTGTCAGTCAGTGCTGATACAGAAAGAGTGTAACACTGCAGCCTAATGACTGCAATAGACCTCGATGCTCCTGTGAATGTCAGTAATTACAGTTCATTAGAGACTTGTATAATTAGGCCCTGTCAAAGCTTGTGTAACTCACACTCTTCCTCTTAGCTTGCCTACAGCCCGAGTGTGTGTTTGTGTTATGCACACCTAACTGCCATTATTCTCCGCGTGTCGTGAAGCAACAAAGGCACAACAGAGTAATAATCACAACTGCACCCACCGACGTCTAGTTAGTCGACTACCGAGTTGGTTCAGTCAGTCATTCCTGCAGAGTCATATCTACTAACGAACTGTTTTGTTCTGTTTTTTTTTTTCATTTTCTTTCCAGTCGCTCTAGAATGAAACGGTCTGTTGGTTGTTCAGTCAGTCCAGCGCTTTAAATACATTTAATAACATTTATGGGAAATATTTTCATAAAATGAAGTACAGAAATCTAATACACACCAAGGACAAGTCTTCATTTTTTCACTTAATGACATTGCCATCATCAACTACAGAATGTATTTAATGCAAATTAACAAATGTTGATTTGCGTTAAATTAACATTTGCATTTAGTGCAACATCAGTCATCTATGTCTTTCTCGACATTAGCATGCTAGTACTGCCATTATTAGTATATTGTTTTGCAAGCCTCTGAGGCTCTGTAGGTGCTGATTTGTAAACATGAAAAATTAATCAAAGGCAATAATGATGGCATTAAATAACCTTTGTAAGTCAGCTATGACATAGTGTTAACCAACATACTCATCTACTGTGCTATATGTTTGCTTAAACAAGTACAGGAGTTTCTATTTTAAATTTTTACAAGACAAGCATTAAAAAAATGATTTCTATTAAGATCACACTCTGTTAAGATGAGACAAGCTTTTCACATAGTATTAAATGATGTAGATACCGTGACATTACCCACCGCTGTTGTGGCCCCACTTTGAAGACTCAACTTTAGCATTTAGCCATCTATGTGCTTTTTAGAGCCTGAATTGTCTCCGTCAGGACAGGAATGCTACCCAAGCTGCATCATTACAATATATGTGTGAGATGCACAAGTCTGCTCATTAATTGCAAGCCCATCCATCCATATTCTGCTTATCTAATTCAGACTGGCGGTTAGGCTGGAACCTACTCCAGCTGTCATGGGGCAGGAGGCAGGATGCAACCTTGACAGGATACCGATCTATCTGGCCAGTGGATTCAAACCCAGGACTTACTTGCTATCAGGTGATAGTGTTAGCCACCACACCCTTAATTCAAATGAATATAAATATAAAAAGAGAATATTGAGCAAAACTTGTATAATCTGGTTGCACAACTAACCACACAGTCAGAAAATTTTAAATCATTGCATTAAAAACTGTCTAAAAGGCACCAACATCACAAAGTCTCTCCTGTTTTCTGCTGTGAAACTTGTTATTTAACCAGTTTCACAGTTTCAGTGCGTGGGGACCGACCTGCTTTGGGAACCAGCCTCAAGTGGGCATTTGAAGAAGTACACCTATCGGCACTTCTGCATACTTACAAATTTTTCAGACATACAAGTTGCTGGTTGGCTTCGTTTACATTGCTCTTTATATTTGCAAATAAAATAAATAAATGTAAAGCAAATTATTATCAAATTATGATAAAATACCAGCCTGTCAATTAATACACTAATAACCCAAAACAACATTTTTACCAACCCTGCCACATATTTAGTGATACACACAAAGAGAACAGCCTTTAGCTTGTTTTGCACTTTGCTAGCGAAATCAGGACAGGACAGCCCAGTGATTTCATAGCTGAGAAATACCAACCTAAAGAAGCCTAAAGGGGAGGCAAAGGCTCGAGAAAAGGTGACAGTTTGAGGTTATGCAGAGACGATGAGAACGACAAGGGTGCATCCTGGAGCTAATGGGGAAGGGGATAGCGATCTTGTGGAAGTAGAAGGCCAAGTAGAGAACATAATGTAGGTATTTTTTGGGGGGGGGGGGTTAAAAAAGCACAGGGATCATGAATGACACTGACATAAAGGAGGAGAGGAGAAGGGCTGTAGCCGCAGTAGTGGCGACAGAAGCCTGTGGTTGTTCTGGCTGTAGAGTGATTAACACTGGGGTCACAGCCAGAGGCCGCAGCTTGAAAGACACAGGCATATAAACATGGGCGCGCGCACGCACACACACACACACACACACACTCGCTCACACTCTCCCAGAGGCCTTCCCTGCCTCTCTGTCTGACACTATTTGGCACCAACCATTTATGAGAAAACAAAACACACCTCAAGACAGCAAGTAGTGGCTGAGATGAATTACTGTTGCTACTGTAAGGTCAAATAATGTGACTGGTTTGTGCCTACAGTGAGAGGGTGTTTCTCAAGCTCTGGCATGGTGACTGAAAATGGACCCGGGTCTTATTGTAGCAATTTTTTTACTACATGCAAAGTGTTGCAGGGACGAATTTATGCTAATCACTCGTTCTTATTATCAGTTCTGGGTTGTTGTTTTTTTTTTTAACATTCCAATATTTCCATTTAAGTTATAGTCAAATTCAACTCCAGCGCAGTTTTCATTAACATTTATTTCCATCTTCATACATAACACAAACAAACCAAAGTACAAAGGCAATTCCTTGCAACATTATTCAATTCGGAGCCCCAGTTCCATTTCCATGTTATCATTCAGCCTCTGATGGAACTGTTACTTCTAGTGCAATAATTTCTGCCTGATAGCACTATTAGTTTGCAGAAGGAACAATCATTGTATTCTGCAATGAAAATACAATCACTTTCTTGCTCTTGGAAAATGATTTTACACGCTGTCCTACTCACATTGCGCTAGATGTCACTGCGTCTTGGAATAGTTTATTTTTACACCTGCAAACCAGATCTCAATGAGCAAAAACAGGCTAAATGCAAAACAATTATATCAAATGTCAAAGGAGCAAGCTGGGGTCTGCAAAAGTGCACTTGCTACACAATGGGAGGAGTCTCTAAGGGCAGAACTGTTAAAATAATAAACACCATCTAAAATCAGAGGAAAAGGTAAAAAATACTCATTTCCTGGTACTGTGGGGTTAACAACTGGTGAGTGTACTGTACACGCAGTTTTCACAAACCTTGGTTGTCTTGCTGTGCTGATTTTCATTTAATGCTCTCGCTCTAATGTGGAGTACGTCAAAAGGAATGATTTTACCTTTTGTGGAACAAAATTACTCCCTTTCTTGCCTAGACATCGATGAAACCGTCGATACCATTCTCCTGTCTCGACACCAAATTGATGGTAATGATTTAAAAAACAGGCAGTTAGCTGAAGAACTAGCTTATCTGAGTAAAGGCCTTTAAAAAAGGGTTAAAAATTCTACTAGGTAACACATGATCTCATTACATTTTATTTGTTTAATAAGAAGTAAGAAGGAGAAGTTTTAGCAGCGATTATTTTTTGACGTGAGACTGTGTCCTGTCTTTATGCTAAGCTAAGCTAACCAGCTGCTCTTGTTTATTTTACAACAGCATTGTGAATGCATACCTTTTCTTTTGCGTTATTAAAGGCAAAACTCAACTTGACCAAGACTCTGAAGGCCTAATTTATCTCTAACCACTGACCTCTGACCGCTAGCCTCCAAGATCTTTAACTGACCACCAAGATTTATTTCCTCATTTCAAACAGAGAGAAGACAGACAAGGGCTCTGACATTAGCGTAGGTGATGCTAAAAAAAACAAACAAACCCATGTAATTCATTTTAATAAAGGCCTCTTAATACGAAGATGTTTTTCCCAGAACTCGTAATGTGTTCTATGTGAACATAGAAGCAGCGGATGTATGAGGGAAAAAGGGAGGTTTGTAAGAGAACAGCATGCATGTCGTGTCTCTGTGTTTGCTTTCCTGTGGCTTCGAGGTCATTAATCATAGCGGTCAAATCTACAGCAAAACAATTGAGCAAAGGAAAACAGACGGAGAGAGAGAGAGAGAGAGAGAGCGGTTGAAGGGAGGGGGGGAAAGAGGGTAAAGGTGGGAGAAGCAGAAAGTTACAGGGAGATAGAAGGGGAGAGGTTTTTGAAAAGATTGAGGCTTGAGAAAGAAAAGGGACAAGTTAGGCCTGTAGAACTGATGCAGCTGACACCAGTTTCTTGTTTGCATAGCAGAAATGCAAATAGAGAGCGAGGGAGAGAATGGGAGGGAGAAAATAAAGTGGGAGAGATGCTATAAATAACTTTGTGTTTGCGTAAAGCCAAACCAATGTCAGTTTGATGCAGGAAGTGCACCACAGTTGTAGAGGTTATAGAACAGTTGACTGAAACACAGCATATCAGAAACTGAGTTTTGCAAAGCCCTCAAACATGGATTCACACCTTTAGTTTAATCTAGTTTCAGCCATTCATTAAATAATATTTTCATATGAGATCAATTAGATTTTGGATCTTTTTTTTAAAAAAACATTTAAATAACATTGGATTAGTTATTTATTTATGTTTACTGGATAGTAGATTCAGTAATCTTCTATAAGGAATACATTTTTTGCCTTCATTCGTTACGTTCAGTTCAATAAATGCAAATGGATAATGAACTTATCAGTTCTCTTTCATATTTCAGGTTAATACATGGCTTCTAATTTTTATTTTACAGTAGATATATAAATCTGTATTTTTAATATCTCTGTTTTAGTAACTGAGTTTAGTTGGTATTTGTGAGATAAGCATAGATTATATTGGGGTGAAAGAAAAAACATGAAGATGGAGCATTAAGAACTGAGATTATTCTAATTCATAGACAAGAAACTCTTAAATATTTTTATTTTTCTCCACAATCACTTGCCCAAAACAATGTCATTGTCATATGATTTGTACCCAATGGTTAAATGTCACAAATGTCAACAAGTTTTACGCTACAATTCAAATAGAGCTTGAATTTTAGCATAAAAGACCTATATTCATGCCGATACTTGGTGATTTAAAAACGTGACACATAGGCTGATATTTGTGTCCTTTTATAAACCCTTTTTCATCTCATTTGTCATGTGTCGTTATTTATATATATTCCTTTACGCCGTCCCAGACTCTGCTTGAATCAGCTGGTTGTTGTGTTTGTGGCGTTGCAAACACTTGTTGAAATGTGTTCCTCTAGGCAACATCAACACTTGTAACACAGATGAGGGTGTTTCTCCTGTCTGTTCTTTCCTTGTTTAATTTTCATTCATCAGCTGTTAAAAAGCTGATATCAGTAACTGGCAAATAGCTGACGGTGGCCAATAACATCGGGCTGCCAATATATTGGTTGGGCTCTGCTGAAACGTATTTGCCAGCACTGAGTACTGCTTAGAGATGAGAGATCTCTTTTACCCAAATTTAAATTCTGTACAGCCTCAATATGTTGGACTCGGGGGGGGGGGGCTTTTATCAGTTTATTTTAAATGGAATCCTTAAGTTCAATCGGTACACGGTCAACAAACTAATCATTTTGAGATCATTTTGATGCCAAATCCCAACTACTGTTACTATATAACTACACTATGTTCTTTCCTATAGTGCTGCTAACCTGCATTGATCTCAATGGTTTTCTCATAAGGTTAGTGTGGGCCCAGCTGTGCTTTCCTGTATGTACTGAATACCAAATAACAGAACCCTTAAATGCACCCAGAGATGTTTTAGATTTAAAGAACGATGAAACAGGAGCGATGTGGAGAAGAGGACTTTACCCTCCTCCCAGTCTTTTTCAGGGTTACAGCAGGAGCCTCCCTAGTTTTCCACGCCAGCGTAACTAATCGCATGTCAGTCAATGTGCCGATGGAAAGAGGCAGCAGTCAAAATACCTGTGTCAGGACTGTGGTCATTAGAGCATTCAATGACTCACTGGCAGGCACATATACACGCAAACAGACACACAAACATTAACGCACACAGGCACACACACACACAGACATAACCAAAGTGCAGAAAATAAGTGGGATGGTGTGATATAAAGCAGTATTGGACTGCATGTGTTCACGTGTGGATATCTCTGCTGCTACATATATGGGCTTCCGTGGTTTGTATGTTTGCACACACATACGACATGAGCTTGGGTGCATTGTGTTTTAAGAGCTGGATGTATGCATTCTGCAAACTGGCCTTTGTGTTTGTGCAATGTCTCCTGTTCAATAACACACACATTGATCCCAGTGTGATAAAGATAACGAAGTTAGCCCTTTCATAATATTTATTTTCCCATAACAGACCTGCTCAGCCACGCCCAGTCATATAACTGCATGCAGATGAAATGTGGTCTTCATTACCTGAGAGCCTTAACACAGAAACTAGTGAGGAGAAACAGAATTGCCCTTCTTTCTCGACTGAAAGAGCACGAAATGAATTGAAGCAGCTGAGATTTTTTACATTACCATGACAAATACATTGAAGTGGGGAGGAGAGAGCCGAAGGGAGCGGCAGAGAGAGGGAGAGAGACATGATGGTAGACAGAAAAGGGCAGACCAGACAGAACGACCAAATTCTCCGAAGAAGAAGAAGAAGAAGAAGAAAAAAAAAACACATCAGCTCAATTTGTGCTCGACTGTAAGCTGTGAGCTGAGAGGAGAAATAAAATAAGGCATTTAGCTGGGGATCATGTTAAACCATGCAAGTGAATGAGTCTCCTGAGGAGAGTGTTCCCTCTCTCTCTTATGATGGACTTAATTGCCTCTATCAGTGTTAAGATATAACATTTATCTCAAGGTTTATTGCTCAGCTTTATGATCTTGTCCATCACGTTGAGGGGCTTCAAGGAGCATGCCACTTCTTAAATGACATCCTAAAATAATGCATAACTGATTATAAAGCAACATGGTAGGGTGGGGGATGGGGTGGGGGCATAATTTGTATCTGGAAGATGAGAAGATTTTTCAGGATGAGCAAATCTGGTATGTGTGCAGGACAGTGAAGCAGAATGTTTTTGATGGTTTGCTGGATGGATTACTCTTCTGTTTCTGGCTTTTTCAAAATGCATGGTTCACTGGACTAAAGGCACACACATCTCCCCCACCTCTGACCCCCAAAAGCTCTGGGTAGGTGTATGGTTTCAGATGGCCAGACAATCGTACCATTGTGCTCCTGTTAACACAATGAAAACAAAGCTAACACATCGCTGACATTCAACAGCCCCCACTCTGCCTAACCTTGACTTACGACACAACAATATTGACGATCAAGTGAAATATACCAAATGAGATATCAAATCGCACTTAAATCATGCACAAAATCAGTTGTGTTGATTTTCTTTTCTCCACGAGAGAGTATTTAACGCAGAGTCGGAGCTTAGCGTGATTTCAGAACGCCACATCGTTCATGTGCTATTTCATTTCTTTCAGGTGTGGTTCTGATCAGCTGAAACAGGCAGCTACTCATCACATGAAGACTTGAAAACCCCATCTGCTTGTTCCATTAAATCTATTAAATCCACTTGCATTATATCATAGTGCTTACCACACAATAGGAGCCTTTCAAGGGCAGTCCCGGAGGAAGCCAACAAAGGACCCTCTCTTTCAGGGACTAGTCAAGTAATTCAGAAAGAGCCAAACACAATTTTTTTGTGTGTGCATGGATCATCTCCACCAGACCAACAAGCCACAATTCCACAAAGTCAAGAGAAAGGCTGTCAGAAAAGAGGAAGAGAGAAAAAAGAGAGCAACGAGATACCTGCTTTTTACTCACAACTGCCTTATTTAAACACGGAGAAGTGTTTGCCCATAAAATAGCGATCCTGTGTGGCAGAAAAAGCATAGACCTGGAAAGAAATGTTAGGCAGTGATTTGAAGGTGGTCCATCTGCAGTAACCGGTGCTCCATTGCTGCATTCACCTAAAATAAACCTTATCAGCACAGATACAAGATTTCATTTGAGGTTCATTTTCATTGTAAATCCCAGATTTCTTTGAGGACCGTACATGGAAGATGTGTTACCATTAGAGTCGGCTTAAGATTTGGCAACTTTAAAAAATAGCTGGACGTGAATGTTTAACCAGTTGCAAATATAAATTAAAATTTACTGCTTAGTATATACTGTGACAAAAATCAAATTAGCCTTTTCGTTAAGAAAAAGAGATATTTCGATTGAAACCTGCTACTTGCCCTTTTTATACGTCACACACGAGAACATTTGTGACGCTCTCAATTAAAATCACATGTATTGTCCTTCTTTATTCTGCAAACTTTAACTGTCAAAGAATCTTTAAAAAACAAACAAACAACAAAAAAAAACAACCCGGTGTGCCTGATCGCAGTAATTTTAAAAACAAAACACAATATAGCACCATCAGGGGGGGAAAAAAAAAACAACCTTTTTTGTGCATTTGGGAACTCACCATGTATTTAAATCTAAATGCAGCATCCAGTACCGTCTACTTCTGTCAATAGGGCTCAAAATAATTCACTGTTCTTTCATTCACTGCCATGCTGACTCCACATCCAGCCTCTGCCACTAGCATTTAGGCAGAATTTTCTATTACCAATCTAATTGCACATTCCACCCTGACAAGAGCTCATTAAACCTTAATTATACACATGTTGTTTTCTACAAACATCTCCATTTGGGTCTCTCTGCCTTGTAATTGTTCAGCAGGGACAACCAGTTGAGATTTCGCAGATTGAAAGTGAATAAGAGAGAGCGAGAAAGAGAGAGAGAGAGAGAAAGCGAGAGAGGGAGGGAGGGGGAGGG
>VUQR01019374.1:0-17404 GCA_015108515.1 Hemichromis elongatus
TGTAATGAATCCAGTCATGTTATGTGATGTTATGTGTGTCTCAACAAACATAAGGCTCGGGGGCCAGACTTGGCCCAGCAAAGAGTCCAATCTGGACCACTGGAAGGGTTTAGAAAATGTGTCAGGCACCGATTTGAAACTTTTTAGCTGTATTTTCATGAAGTTTATTGTACAGGGATAGCTCAGTAGGGATCGTGGTCCCTCCATCATCAGAAGGTCGGGGGTTCGAATCCACTAAACGGCTACCCTAAGGTACCCCTGAGGAAGGTACCGTCCCTACACACTGCTCCCCGGGCGCCTGATTGGTGGCTGCCCACTGCTTCACTGAGTGAATGGGTTAAATGCAGACAGAGCAATTTCCGATCAAAAACGTATACATTATTATTAACAGTTTATTCTACTGACAGACCTTAGTAATGAAGTAACAGATTAACAATTAAATGGCATAAAATTCCAGTTGTTTTTTTTTTACTACAATAGACATGTTTTGTTATTACAAATTGTTCACAGTACAATACATAAATGAAGTTGGATATTTTCTGTGAATTAACAAAAAAAAATCATTTTTTTTAGTTAAAGAATATTTTGGGCAATAAGCTGCTAGCACCTTTTCCATAAATTTCCAAGTTAATTTCTTAAAATTTAAGTTCAAAGACTCGCGCTGACAGATTACTTTCACCAACTTGTACTTCTTACACTGAGTTTAAATGTGCAGTTAAACTACTTCACACTAACTTTATGTTGGTCCACGTGGGACGTATGTGGTCCATGACTTTGACATCCCTGCTCTAAACTAAACTGCTTTTCTTCAAGGTGTGTCACTTACTTTGTCCATACTTATCTGCGCAAACAGAGTGCAGTGGTAAATAAAATGCCACACATGATACCATCCCCCTGATCGTCTACAGATTTGTGAGCGAGGCTCCCTGCTTGCTCTGCCTGTAGTTCTGACTCCATCTGAATAATGCACGTGAATCAAAGAAGAAGAAACAACAATAACTTTGTGGATGGAAGCCCTCGGTCCCCTGGCTTTTTATTTAAGATAATGATTCCCTGATGGGCATCTTTGAGGCAGATCTAGGCATCGCAGACATAACTAACGGTGATTAATGTTAGTTATCACAAATGGAGACTGGTGGGTGTTTCAACTTGCTGATAAAAGAAGATAACTGTTTCTGAAACTAAATTATCAGAGTTACTGGGACTTTCTTTTTTTTCCCATGTCTTCTTCACACAGTTGCCTCCTTTGTCGTTTCCCAAGTGATGGATCTTATCTGAGCACTTTTTTGCTGTGCGAGGAGAAAAACTATATGCACACCTGCACAGCAGCCATGCTTGCGTAAAAGCTAAGGGCAGATATATTGTGCAAAAGCTGTGACTTGTATACAGGTTTTTTCTTGTAAACCAAATAAATAAAGCATCCAGATAATGATTTGTGCAGATGAGGCTTCGAGGAGCGAGTCCGCTATTTGCAGAAAGATGTTCCATTAGTTATGGGCCTTGATAGATAGGGGCTGGTGCACACTCACTCCAGCCGTGCAGGACAGGAAGGTAATCTGAAATGCATCCATCAACACAGAGTGAGTGTGCTTAAAGCATAAATAAATGCCGGTGATGCAGATGCTGTATGGATGAATATGCAGTTTTTTCTTTGCTTGTTTTGGGGTTTTTTTCTTTATCATTTCATCCACTGTGAAGTGGAATTTGATGTTTGGATTTGTGGCTGGCAAGTTTATCCAGACACATTAAGCTGCTCCCACCTGGCCGCTTCTTTTCCCTTCTTCTTCTTCTCTTTTTTTTCGTTTTTTCACTGCACAGACCACTTAGGTGGTTTATACGGACCACTTACAGCTTTTTCGTGGATGGAGGCTGGAACAGGCGCTGCATCATGGCTGTGTAAATGTACGTCACTATACCTGAGCTTTTTGTAAGGCTCTGTTCAAGTCTTATTTTGTAATTACCTAGAGGAGGAAATGGGGAGGGTTAGGGGTAAAAGCCTCCACAAACTGGATTATGGATAAAAGCTGTAGTGTTATATTTACTCATTTGCTGCCTCTTCTGTTTGTCTACGGATCACAGGATTACAAGGCTAAGTCAGGCTGGTTATTTAAAGTGCCTTTAAACCACATCATCTAAAAGAAAGAGTTTCTTTTTTCCCCCTCCTCCCAACTAGTTTGAAACATAATCTTATGCACAAGAAAATTGAATGCACTGTTGTTATCTCTGCCTTGTTTTCCAAAAAAAAAAAAAAATTTAGTCTAGTTTCACATTTGTATGGATCATCTGGCTTTATTTGGAATTTTTCAACCTCATCACCAACACAGAACGAAGAGATCGGCAGGGATAAGTCCCGTTAGAGTAGATATGGGTAGACAGTGTCTTAATTGTGTTCTTAACAGATCTGCTCCTGTCAGATATGGTGTTTCATCACAGCCATGTGCCTTCCAGGACAGGCTTTATCAGTGCAGCTTCTTATCTGAAGCAAGGTGGCTGCTAATCTACTCCCAGATCTAGCAAAACCTGATTATGTCTCCCACTGTCAGAGAGATGTAGGGTAGGGTGGAGTGTGGGTGGAGAGGTAAGAGGGTAAAGGTCTGAGAAAGGCAAGTTCTGAGCTGACAATTTCCATATAATAACATATATCCACAAAGATCCTACTTTTTATACTTGGATCGTGCCCACAGGTTGTAAGTCTAATTCACAAAGGGAAGAAAATCAGGTCATGTTACTGCTGCCAGCTATGAATCAACATCACCAGAGAGATCATGACGTGGCCCGAGTTTCCGTGAATTCGGCTTTAAGACAGCGGCATTGTTTCCGAAAGCACGGCACTCGAGTTACAACAAATTCCCCTCTCCTTTGGGAGAAGAAAGGTCTCAACCTTCACGTGTTTGTTTTCTCATCTGTCACTTCACACCCTTGTTGCCGAAGTGGCACACAGTAGCCTCCACTTCACTCCACTTTGGGTTGAACGGTTGCCAGTGATGGTCAGACTGCTTGAACTTGTTGTGTGTCGCATTCTCAAACTGAAAGCGAGTTCCCTTTTTTGTATGAACATAGCTTTCTCTTCTCTTTAGCTTTATATGCCACTGACACTTTTTTATGTTAAAGCCCCGTGGAAGTATAAAAAAAGAAAGAAAGAAAGAAAGAGTGGAAAAAAACACTTATTTGTGCTCCATGTGACGTGTGTGGCCTCAGCGGAGTTCAACAAGCAACTTTGCTTTTAGTGGAGCTTTCAAGACTGTTGCCTCTGTTTTTATTTTTGTGCCAGGGGATGTTGACTGTTGCTGTGCTGTTGGACTTGGTGTCTGTGTTTACAACGCCTGGGGCATAAGTTACGCCTTTGCCAGCGCCGCATCCTACGGAAACATTCTGACACAACTCTCTCTGGAGATCAGACTAATAGCTCACTTCAAGGTGCAAAAAAAAAAAATCACACTGAAATGTGTTTGAAAGGCTGCTCCAAAATAAATCTTATATCACGGTGTGAAATCACTCATGGTTTCATATTAAAAGTACAATGTTACATAGGACGGTTGGGTTAACCTATTTAAAAAAAAATAACAATAAAGTCTCTGGCCTGAAAAGTGAACCTGCTTTATATTTAAAAGCCAGCAGGGGGAGACTCCTCTGATTCAACTGTACAGAAGTCTATGAGAAAATGATCCTACCTCTCACTTGATTTCTCACTTCATTATCCTAAAGAGTTTATGGCCTCAATCACTTGTTCCAGATCTTCTTTAATACTGCTTGTTTTGTAAGTTTAGGTCATATTTAGTGTAAAACAGATGATAACCGAGAACAATGTCACTGATTGGAGAGCTGGTGGCAGCTGATTGGTCCCCTGATCATGTGGCTGTTTTAAAAGATCCCTCACCAGCAGTTGTAAGCAGCAGCAACTGACAGCAGCAGCAGACCTGACCCTGGCTTCCAAACCCTCTGATGTTTGTGTGTGTGCAATTCCTAAGAATTACAGAGTTTTGTATATAGTGTGTAGATCAGTTATACTTGTAAGTAGACACTGAAACAGAAAGGGTGATCCGTATTATTTCCTGTATTGTTTTCTCCTGTTTATTTCAGTTAGGGACTTAGGTGTAGCACATATCTTTTGTTTGGGTCTTGTTTCACCTAGGGTTTTAGACAGCACCTCCTTTTCTGACTTAGCTTGTTTTGTTTGTTATTTTGGCCTTTGTTCACCCCAGAGTTAAGTTTTCAGTGTAGTCACAATAAAACCACAGTTCACTTAAAAAATTGGCTTATAGGTATGGTTTTGCAGACCTGGGTGAGGCCACTTCCTTTCTCTCCCTTATGTTACGTTCCTATACCCCTAGACTGGGCCTAACATAAAATGGGGGCCCGTCCGGGATTTGAACCTGGGCCCTCTCGAGTACCTTTCGCATTTAAAACAGTACTGATACAGGTACTGATACCTAGAAATTGATAGCAGTACGCAACAATATATTTTTTGGGGGGGTACTTCATTTGTCCTGAAACAATAGCTGCAAAAATTTTTCTGAGAAAATAGTTATCAAAAAACTCTTGAATGAAACAATTTGTGTGTTAGACATGTTGCTATGGCCAGCTTTGAATCTGCACTGAAAATGTTGCAGATGTGATGTCTGAGACCAGACTCACCGCAGTATTCGCCTGATATTGTCATTACTGATGTCATCAATCAGACAAAGCCTCTGTATCAGTGCTGGTAAGGAAAGAGGAAGTAAATGAGTATTTTTTTCATGTTTTTTTGTTGTTGTCGTTGTTGTTTTCAAAGTCTCACTTTTTTTACTTGTTATCACATATCTCCCTCCCCCTCATTCCCCCGGGAATATCTGAGTTGATATCACTAACATGCAAGTAAAAACCAACACA
This sequence comes from Hemichromis elongatus, assembly GCA_015108515.1. Classification (NCBI taxonomy): domain Eukaryota; kingdom Metazoa; phylum Chordata; class Actinopteri; order Cichliformes; family Cichlidae; genus Hemichromis; species Hemichromis elongatus. The sequence continues at coordinate 4,870 of VUQR01019374.1, forward strand.
CTCGTGTAACTTCAGCTACACAGTGCATGCCCAGCTGAAGTGGCACAAAAGTGTAGTATGTGCCAGCAGATGTTACTGCTACACAATCGTTCACAAGGGCACCAACAGCAGGTAAAAATGAAGTTAACCAAAATTATTGATTTATTGCGAATGAGTACTTAATAGTACCTTGTACCTAGATTTGGTAGTAACCTAAAGTCTCTTTTCCATTAGTACATACTCGGACCTCCATGGCTCGACTCAGATCGACTGGTTTTTCATTGCAATCGAGTACTACCCTAATAGGGCTGTTCGATATATGTATGATATATGTTGGATGATGATATGAAAACATCTATTGTTTCATATTACGCTTTTGTTTGTTTCATGGTGTCACAAAATAAACTGTTTTCAGCGATATTTTTTCATTGTTTTGATGGTCACTGTAGTGGGTATAGTAATTTTTTAGTTCTCTCCTTTTCTTATATTTAAAATAACCACACTAAGGACAGACAAGTGACTTTTTTTTACATGTTGTCGCTAGCAACAATGACAGTAAACCCAGCAAGTTGCTCGGCTGTCCGCTTGTTTATTTTCCACATAAACCTTTCACAATAAAGCTAAAGATCCTGTAGAGATTTTTCAAAATAAACTGAAATGATGACAAACAGAAGGACCAGTCAAAATAAACCGAGGACCTTATTCCAAAAGGAGGGGCTACCTCTGTAGCATGTATATGATTTGTTATGAAAAGTCTGCCATGCACCAGAAAACTGTACTATGCAAATTATGCCTTAAACCAGTCCCCACCTCAGACTCAAACACAGCAAACCTGGTCAAGCAAATATGCAAGAATCTTGTGAAAAAGTATTGAGAGAGTTTACAGATGAGAAGCAAAAAGGTGCTGTCAGGTGCTTAAAATAAACCTTAGACTCAAACGTTAGAACAGGCTTTTCTCAGCAGCATGCCATGAATAAATACTCAAAAAGAAAACTGCGGCCGTTTCAACTTATATCTAAAAATACATAGTTTCATGCATCAGTCAAAACACTTGACTCCAGGTACACAACACCCAGCTGAAATTCACAGAATTGAAAAGAAAAAAGTAAAATTTGTGTGATATATATATTTGTCGGTAGGATAAATGTCTTATGTATGACAAATTAGATTTTGGTCATATTGCACACCCCTACTACCCTAATGTGCGTGGTTGTCATTATACCAATGTGGGTGAGCATCCTTTGACGTAAAAAGTATGCTACACGAACGCTGCAACAAAGATGGACATCCAGGTGATGATATATATGCTGGTCAGTCTCTAGCTTTTCATTCAAATGGGGGGACAAATGTTTGTTTGTTTTTTTATAGCCATTTCCCTTTTTACTCAGTTTCAAAAATGGTAGTTTTGATTTCCATTACTCATTGGGTGATGCAACTGACCAGCCAGTCGCTAGCATGCAGTCTGACAATGTCACATTTTAATACCTGTTCAGATTTCTTTAAAACCCTGGCGGAGCAGGTACTCTTTTAGTACCTGGACCGAATGGAAAAACCTGAAAACTGTGGCAAACCAAGTAGGTACTAAGAGTATAACTAGGGTTGACCTAGTCTGAGGGGGTTGGGTAGTCCTAGTCCTAGGGTTGTTATTTTTGGTGGGTTTCTCAGTCCCTGTCCATAGATCTTAAGCAAATAAGGAGTTTTTGAAAGACTTTTTTGAAAAACTTGAATCTTCCAGGTTGGAAGTTTTCTTGGTTAAGGATTTATAATAATTATATGGGGGTAAAGGATAGGCTAATTATAAGCCACAAGGCTTCAGCCTGTTCCTATTTTGGTTGCTGTTTGAGTATTTTTTATGTAAAGTGAAAATCTGTTGTTGTTGTTGTTGTTGACTGAAATAAATTCAAAAAGTTTTCAGAAACTCTATTTCTGTGTTTACATGTTGACAAGGAAAATGCTAATTTTGTCTCGCAACATCAAAGGTGTGCGCTTTTATCTCCTTTTTGACATCACACCGTGCACCCTGTTGCGGTTTGTAGGCTTCCGGTTGGACAACATTTTTTTTAAGTTTAGAGTCATGTCACCATCAGTAGTTTTGACATGCTCTTGACAGCAGCTGATATAATGTTTTTGTCTTTTCATGACAGATGGATAGATAGAGATCATTTTCAAAACAAAGGCAGTGTGGGAATAACCTCGGTCAGAGCTACTATTTGATTGTTCAGAATTAGGTTGTACTAAAGCACTTTAAAGAGTTAGATGTTCAGTTCTTCTAGAAAATACCTCTTTTTTTGGGGGGGGGGGGTGCTCCCCTCTCTACCAAAAACTATTCAATTGAATTCAGTTTTCTGTATATATTGTAATGTATAGGGCCTACAATAATACATAGAAAAACCCCAACAATCAGACAAACCCCTGTGAGCAAACACTTTGCGACAGTGGGAAGGAAAAACTCTTCTAACAGGAAGAAGCTTCTGTTAGAACCAGGCTCAGGAAGGGGCAGCCATCTGACATGGGTAGCAAAAAGGAAATGTTGAAGCTAGAAAGTAGAGATGGTTTCTGTCTCCTGACTCTAAACTGGGAGCTGGTTCCACAAAAGAGAGGCCTGAAAGCTTAAGGCGCTGCCTCCTATTCTACTTTTGAATTACCCTGGGAACCACAAGGCAACTGTTGTTGTGATTTGGTGCTATATAAATAAAATTGAGTTAAATTTAGAAAGTAAGCCTGCAGTCTGAGAGCAGTTGGGGTGTTATCTTACTTAATTAATTGTAAAGTGAATAATAACTGCACTCTGGTAACAAAGACTAATGTTTGAATAAACTTTATACTTATTTCCGTTTTTATTTTAATTTTTACACAGCTTACAATTGCTAGGCTAACCTAACCAGTACCAAGCAAACCTCACTGTTTTACATTTAGAAAAGATTATTACAGCCTTTATTGCAGTGAGCTGAAATATTCCACTGCTGTTTTTTTCACAGAGAAAATGAAAATCTAAGAAAGGTCATACGATACCTGTGTTACACCTCAAAATCATACAACCCAGATCAGGGTTTCTGTTCTGTAAAGATAACTGGAATCCGATTTCACATATACGCAGCGAGGAGAAGCATCCATATTGTACTTGTATACACACCTGTGCATTTGAATACATGGAACAATAGATTTTCTTTTCACTTCAATGCCTATCCCATCAGAGTTTATATGCTGCTATCTTCTACCATCTTCTAGTCCCCTATTCAATATTCCTCCATTTGCTCCATGTCTCCTCCTCTCTCACACCTTTATTGGTGGTCTGAGCCTGGTAGGTATCTATCAGGGCCCCTCACTTAGCCCAGCAATGCTTCAGTGCCAATGAACAATAGTGGGCCAAAGACAGTCAAGCTTGCTCATGGGTGTGAGTGTGTGTTAGTGTGTGTGTGTAAAACAGGGTGGGTGGGTTGTGTGTGAACCCCCTGGCCATGTTTTAAATCATGCATATTACATCTGCATCAACATGATGTTTGTATAAGGAAATGCAGGTTCACTTTTCCATGCTGGTTCACTCCAAATGCTTGTATATACATTTTATAGTGTTATTGTTCTGCATGTGCGTGTGTGTAGTAGTAGTAGTATAAGTAGTGGGGTGTTGGGGAACATTAGTACCTTGAAAGGTTCAGGTCATCTGCCAGTGAATGCAGCTCAAGCAGGTTTAGGATTGAACCCAGACTGCTCCTTGTTCTAGTGTGCTTACTCTGACTACACTCTCTGTTTGTTTCCTGTCAGTGGCGCTTCTTTACTCAGTGATACACTTGCAAAGAGTGCTTAGCAGCTCAACAATGCATAACTCAGTGGCAGATGAGGAAAACCCTTTCAGAGGGATTTGAAGAATCAGGTTTCTGCAAATGCTTTTGAATTTCTTAAAAAAGTGAACTTTAAAGAATGTTTAAAAAAAAGTACAGGACTGATCAAGTAACTCACTCTTAGTGACTTTAAAAGTTCAGTGCAGGAAGTTGACACTGGAGATTTGTATGTATATACAGTAGCTCTCGTGCAAGCTGGGCAGAAGAGTTGCAATAGTTTGTCTTGTCCCCGAACTGAAAAGGAATTCCAGCCTGTGCACCTCCGAATCAGACCTCCAAAGCGTTGTTTGCTGCGCCTCGAGTGAAAGGATCTCTCGTCGTCCTAATGGGAAAGGATTCTGGGTCATTTCTGTTTGTCGAAGGGATTTACTTCCAGCTGTGAGGACCTTCACATGCCTTCACTATCAGATTAGGGAGCTGTAGACATCCTCTGTGTAAGCAAAAGCTGACGATCGCCCTTAGAAATAAAAAATTGATGACTGCCAAGACATTTAATGATATGCGAAGGTGTGAAAACTATCTCAAGGAAACCGGTGGTAGACAAACAAATGTTGGAACCTTTTTGATTGAGTTCAAACAAATAGAGGTGCCAAAAATAATTTTGTTTTTTTAAATCTAGTATTGCTCCTTATTTGTGCTTTGTACATCTGATTTACCCAACCACTCGTCCAAGCAAAAATCCTTCCACTGCAAAATCTTCTATTCCCATTCGGTCTACCTCCAGCACTTTACTGGGATTCAGATATGAACGCGGAGTCAGTCATTCCACTAGATTTTATTCTTTCCTTGTTGGTTTTCCTACTGTGATAAGAACTCACTTCTCAAATTAAGCACAATTCATAACAGTTGCACCACCATGACTTGTAGCTCGAGCGTCTTCTAACGATGAATGTTGTAATGAATGAATCTTGTTACTGCAATGCCACGCATCCCGAAGAGCAACAGTAACTTAAGATAAGATAAGATGACCTTTATTAGTCCCAGAGGTGGGAAATTTGTTGCATTGTTACTGCAGTAGGAAGAATAAGATATTGCACAGAATAGGACAGAATAAAATAAAATAATATATACAATAGAATAAAATAGAATACAAATACAAATACAAGTGCTATATACAACTGAGAAAAGTATTGCACGTATAACGGATAAATTGCACGTGTGGGTTTCAGTGTATGATTAGCTGCAGTGTTTGTTGTGGAGTCTGACAGCAGTGGGGAGGAAAGACCTGCAAAGTCTCTCCGTCCCACATCGTGGGTGCCTCAGCCTGCCACTGAACTTAGTGTTTCAGTGTTGCAATACCAGGTAAAACTGAAACAATGTTAAACATGTCCACTCTGCAATAAGCATATTAAAAATGCAGGGGAGCGTTGAGAACACAACAAAAAACAAGGAAAAAAGGAGATGAAGCAGAAAGAAGGTGATTGTGCTATCAGATGAAGGTCGAGCACAGGGAGAGACATCAGTGCTGTACATCTCTGCCAGGGTGCTATGGGAAAATATTCTGGGCTTTCAGAAACAGACAATAACAGCTTAGAAATTGTTAAACATTGTCTCTGATAGCAACTGGTATCTGTAAGCAGATCAAATGGGAGCTGCTGCTCAGAATAGAGGAAAAATGAAACCACCAGAGAAGAAGACGCTTCTAGGTGTTAGTTTGTGTGGATGCTAGTTATGTCCAGCGTGTTTTGTAACACATTTCCTGTACATGCATTTGGAAAAAAAGATCAGATATCCAATTGTCTGACACACCATACTGAATAGAACCACTGGTGAAATAAAATAAACTCTACATGTGGTTTAAACCTCATTGATCAGATTTTGAAATACCAACCAAGCCTGCATTGCCGTCTTCGCACCCAGCATGCTCAAGTTGCTCAAGTTTCACATGAACTCTATCCATTTCTCACAAAGGAAACCACTGAGACTTGATAAATCTGTTACAGATGAACAGAAAGATCACAATGCCTTATTTTATCTCATTGTGTTAGTTGGCGTAAAGTCAAATGGTGGTGCAGAGAAGCACGTATGCAAACATACACTGTCACTTTTGTCTTACTAATCTAAACAAGCTGGTGGAAATCTCCATGGAGACAGTTGGAGACATTTTTGATTATTATAGAAGAAATGTTAAGGTCACCCCAACTTTAAATGGCTGTTGTCTGGATGGATCTCTTATTGGATTTGATCGTGATATTTATTTGAAAGGTGGAGCCAATAAACTCATGTCACCTGCAGATGCACCGCGGTTCATGGTTCACCACAAGTCTAGAGATGAAAGTCAATATAGGCCACAGGGATGATCTATTTTTAAGATAGCACTATGCTGGCTGCCTCAAGAAGAAGCCAATGGATCTTCGGTAATGGCGGCACCGTGAGCAGAAGCGTGCTTCCTGAGCTCAGTTGCTTTTCATTAAATAATGTTCAGTAAATTCACAAGAGAAATTCAGTTTTGACACAGTTTGTTTGGTGAGGATAGGAGAATGCTAAAATGCCTAAAAAATACTGAGCAAGGACAAACAAAAAACTACGAATGAGACACAAGACGAAAGTGGTGTGGAGGACGGGCAGACGGACGCCATTCACCAGGGGTGTCCAACTCCAGGCCTCAAGGGCGACCTGTCCTGCAGGTTTTAGATGTGTCCTTGATCCAACACAGCTGATTTAAATGGCCAAATGAGTTCCTCAACATGTCTTGAGGTTCTCCAGAGGCCTGGTCATGAACTAATCATTTGATTCAGTTCTGTCGACCAAGGGTGAGATCTAAAACCTGCAGGACACCGGCCCTCGAGGCCTGGAGTTGGACACCCCTGCCATACACGAACAGGAAAAGAAACTCACAAACTCAGAAATGCCATCTACCTTGGACCTGCTGATCAAGCAAGAGTTTCATACTGAAATGAGGGGCATTATGTCAGCAATTGGAGCTGCTCTAGCTGATATACAGAAATGTGGAGGGAAATCCCCTCACTGAAAAACGATATGGAACACCTTGAAAGACACTCCAAATTTCTGACTAAAAAGGTGGAAGACCTGGAGGGAAGCAGTCGGCGTAAAAACATGCGAATCCACCCTTGAGAGAGCACACAGGATAACCACAAGTCAAGGATTTAATGCAAACCGACCGAGAACTTTCATAATTAAGTGCTTAAGTTACAGAGACCGTGAGCGCATCATGAAAGCGGCTAGGACAACAAAAGAAGAAGCCAATATTTTTTTTTTCTATAGGCTTCTTTGGTTTATTCGAGAATGTCCATGTCAACATCTGGAGTCAAATGTGTTCTCTTTTTAGTGAGAACATGAAAAGCTTGAAAAAATCATCGGTTGGGTATTTATTCTTGTAGGACTTTGAAATGAGAAAACGGGACATTCGAAGTGTTCAATGCTTATTCCTGCAGCAGGATTGGATTTTTCACTAATGTGGTCACCATACCTCCAGTGCACCAACTAAGTGATTGTGTGGGATATTCCTTAATCGTAAAAATGAATTCAACATTTCTTTTATATGCAGCATTGTATAAAAATAAAAAAGTCTCATGTTTCTCGAGCTTCTTTGTCCAAACAATTTAGCTGCTGCTGAGAATAAGAAAATAAGGAGTGTTTTTCATTGTTGTTTTAGTTTTTTACAGGGAATGAACTGACTTGAACTGCCATACTAATCATACACGTTGGCTGTTGGTAGTGAGTGTTACTACAGTTGGCTCGTTCCACTATTTTGGGACTCGCAAAGGTAGGCTTACTGTAAGTAGGGCAGGCAAAAGGCTTTAATGTGTCACGCTTCACACTTTTCTATGGTTGCCAAATGAGCGCCTGCTATTTATTTCTGTTCTTGTTGCACTCTGATAATACAAATATCTCAGTCGCGTTAGTCTCACAGAGACTCAGCAGTAAATGATCACTTTTATTCGTTTACAGTAGGAAATCTTCAGCACCGGGCCAAGCTTGTCTCATAACGCTATAGAGGAATTATTTAGTGGGGTTTTACATAAATGACAGGCAAATTGAAAACCCTTCTTTCAGGTAAGACTGTTTCCATCACATTCAGTGTATTTGGCATCAAATCATAGCAACGTGCATGTACACGGACTGGCACCTGTTTATGGTTCAAAGCCACTGGGAACCACAGCGAGTCAGGTACAGAGGCAGAGGAGCAGATAACAATGTGCACTGCAGTCTATTCAGAACTATAGACTGCAAAATGCTGGCTGCATACAGATGAAACTCTGATAAAGGAAAAACACAAAATACAGCGCTGACCACAGGTGTGAACAAAGCACTATTTTCAAAAACACTTCCAAATGGGGGACTGCACTGATGTTAGGGGGGAACGTTTTGAAGATCCTACCCCTTCCCATCTACAAACCTGAAGATAAATGGAATCTTTTATCAGTTTAGATGTTTTATAATTGTACAACTGGAGTCCCAACATCAATGCGGGCCTCCAAGTCTAAGAAAAGCAACCATAAGTTCACAAGCTTAAGGGAATTTATCTGATCATGACGCCCTGAATTGCAAACACAGCTTATCGTCGTGATCGTTCGCTTTTTGGTAAAGATCTTCCTCGTGGAGCTTTAGAAGGTGTGAGAAAGTCCTCCCGCTTATTTGAAGTTGTGAAACTGTTTGCAAACTACGCAAAGATCATGAAATGAATAGTGTGCTTACTTAAAACTCAGTTGTGTTAGATAGAAATGTAGAATCGATGAGCAGCACAGACACTAATGTGTTTTCATTGTTGGTCTGCAATTGGTGAGAAACTTAAGTGTCAAACAGGAAGGATTAAGCAACAAGGTATTTAGCAGTCAGTGTTTCCTTTCAGACGAGCCTCTGGTATGTATTAGTGCTTTGTGTTCCAATGAGAGAACCAGTTGGTTTTATCTTGTGGGAAACACAAATGTGCTTCGTTGTTGATGTGAAAGTTAAGGATGACTTGACAGATTGGGATGTTTTGATTGAATTAAAACAGAATGTGCAGTGTTTAAAGTGAAACAACGACACATTATTAGTCATGCGTTAAAAAACATAGCCTGTGAATACTGAAACAACACCGTGATCCAGAGAACACCGGCTGATTGTTAACAGGAGTCTATTAGTTTACCCAGAAATGTATATTTTTTTTACAGATGAAAGATAAACATGAAAAAAAAAAAACAGGTCAATCTCAGTCATCTTAGGTAAGCTCCAGTTTTACACATCTAGATAGTTTCTTCATTAGTTTTCATTTAGAAATGAGATAAGCCTTTTTTAAATTGTGCTATCTTTTTTATATTTACAGTAAATCTGCCTGTTTTTAATATGCGTAAAAACAGAAAAAGGAAAAAATAAAAAATGTATATAAAAAAACATATTGACTCATTAACTTCCCTTTAAGATAGAAACTGCAAGCAGCCGTGTGATCTGCTTTAGTATAGTGGGAACAAATCTATTAAAATATGCTTGGATCATCTATTTCCCCGCATTAATAAGAAACAATTCATTATTGTTATTATCAGCTTTTCTCAAAATGCAAGCCAGTTGGCTCGCTTCCTCTGCAGTCTTTTGCCAAAATGTTACAAACACAGACTAATAAATGCAATCAAAAAAAGCATCAATAAACTAGTGATGCAGAAACACAAAACGTCCTCTTAAACAGTTCAAACATAGATAGAAATCAGCCAAACACAAAGCAGTAATACAGCCGCAGATACGCTGAGATCACGCAGCGCAAATAGGACTGCAACAAAATTGGATTTTCAGCTTGTGTACTGCTGTGGTCCAAAATGACATTAGAAAACATTAAAAAAAAAAAAACAAGATCATCAAATTTATTTCAGTCTTCATTTTTGTTGCTGCTGCATTGGTTCAGTTCAAGAATCTGTGACAATACGAAAAATAACAATTAAACAATTATTTGCATTATTATTAATGTGTAGCATTAATCAAATATTTATACACGGTCGTCAAAAACAGAAGGATTACTCCATTGTTAACGCTATTTTTCTAGCGATGATGCCAACACACTTACTTGCAAGTATGTAAACTGTGACAAGGAAAGGTTTTACTTTAGCCTTTATTTTCACCACTATCTGATTTCTGAAGACCAGAATAAAGTGTTGCAAAAATGTGGACACAATCCAGGAGACTATCAAGTGTCCTCCAAGGTGCATCTGGCAGATCTCTGCAGCTGAATATCAACACTTTCTTGAGGAAACAGGTTGGTACGCCTGTCACCGAGACATCTCGTTGTCTCTTCCTTGACGGGGGGTCACGGCGCGGTCATGCGCGCTGGCGTTCGCAGGAACTTTTCATTTTGCGATCAGGGTTTAGAGCGAGGACGAGGAAAAAACAACCTGCTGGTAAGAACGAGGGGGGGCGGCGTTAGAGAAAAGGATACAAAAGACAGCTTAACAGGCTACTGACGTTACCCAGGCACCATCAGACCGTCCCATTGAAGCTAAAGCACCTCTGTTGTGTTGCTTTTGTGTGTTCCTTGTCAGGCCTGCGCCCCTTCTTGTAATAATGAGCTCCTTGGCAAGAGATTAACTTCGGTGTGGTGTGTACTCATTTAATTTTTTAAGAGCTGCTTTAATCACATTTTACCATCCGTTAAGTTGTATTCCCTGACTTAAGTGAAAGCGATTACATGAAATTGAGGGTAAAATTCAACCAATGACAGAAAAGCCTGACAAAGAAACAATAAAGAAACACAAACTCTGCTTTCAAGGTTTGTTCTTGAAGTTTCTACCACACTCCACTGTCTTCCTTAGCAGATGGAGTTTATTCAAAACCGTAAGTGATAAAATTACCAAATGCCAACTTATCTAACAATACTAGGCACAACTGTTGTAATTACTCCTTGTCAGCCTGTTAGGCTGATAAGCTAAAGCTTATTTACTGTTCCACCTCTGAATAGCAGGATTTAGTTTTCACCTTACAATTTGACAAATTTCTCTCAAGACCTGGCTTTGATCCTATCAGGCAGGCAGGGGGTACAAGAGCTCCCAAAGGGACGACTGCCCCCTGATGGGAGAATTGTTTTTACCCCAGCTGTGATTTGCTTGTACTGCAACATCTAATCCCAAATACTATTTTGTTAAAATCAGACCGTAGACTTCGTGCGATTAAGGCTGGCCTGGTTCCCCGCAGCAAGACAGGCGCTCTTCACCCCCCCGGTGAGGGAAACAAGCCAAGCCTGCCCCCACACAACAAAACAACACCCCACTCAACAGCAGCGTGACATTTCCTCAACCAGCAAATGAGATGAAAGCTTTAAACCGTGAAAATAGTGGTTTGAAAAGCTTCTGAAGCCCAGCTTCCCTGCTAGCACAGAATAAAGATGGGCAGTCCACACGCAACAAAAGCCAAACACAACAGGGAAAAACATCAAAGTGGGATTCTTGTCGAGGGAGGGAGGCGCCAATTTGTGAGATGGTGCCCACAGAGAAAAATGCAGGTGAATTTTCAGGTAAATACCACATTGCTGGTAAGTGCTACAGTTGTCTCTAACTTCTGAATGCAGAGTGTGATACTGTTCACAACAGTGAGCTGAGTGCACTCTCACCTATTGCACCGTTTGCAGTGCTTTGGTCCCACTTTTGGCAACTTTTTCAACGGTTTGAAGTAAAATCTCCACAGTGCTGCTTGTGTTGTGTTGTGTTTAAAGTAAAATGACATTTTGTTCCTACATAAATTCTGTACATATTAACGGTGATTAATCTGCTGAGATTTTTAGATTTTCATATAGCTGATATGTCAAATTACTTATTTATACATGGGTATAAATGTATACACATACAAATATCTAACCAGGCAATCGCATGGCAGCAACTCAATGTATTTAGGCATGTACAGTCGTGGCCAAAAGTTTTGAGAATTACATAAATATTGGAAATTGGAAAAGTTGCTGCTTAAGTTTGTATAGCAATTTGCATATACTCCAGAATGTTATGAAAAGTGATCAGATGAATTGCATAGTCCATCTTTGCCATGAAAATGAACTTAATCCCAAAAAAACCTTTCCACTGCATTCAATTGCTGTCATTAAAGGCTGAGATCATTTCAGTGATCGTCTTGTTAACTCAGGTGAGAATGTTGACGAGCACAAGGCTGGAGTTCATTATGTCAGGCTGATTGGGTTAGAATGGCAGACCTGACATGTTAAAAAAAAAGGTGATGCTTGAAATCATTGTTCTTCCATTGTTAACCATGTCGACCTGCAAAGAAACACGTGCAGCCATCATTGTGTTGCATAAAAATGGCTTCACAGGCAAGAATATTGTGGCTACTAAGATTGCACCTAAATCAACAATTTATAGGATCATCAAGAACTTCAAGGAAAAAAGTTCAAATCTTGTTAAGAAGGCTTCAGGGCATCCAAGAAAGTCCAGCAAGCACCAGGATCATCTCCTAAAGAGGATTCAGCTGCAGGATCGGAGTGCCACCAGTGCAGAGCTTGCTCAGGAATGGCAGCAGGCAGGTGTGAGCGCATCTGCACGCACAGTGAGGCGAAGACTGTTGGAAGATGGCCTGGTGTCAAGAAGGGCAGCAAAGAAGCCACTTCTCTCCAAAGAAAAACATCAGGGACAGATTGATCTTCTGTAGAAAGTATGATGAATAGACTGCTGAGGACCGGGGCAAAGTCATGTTCTCCGATGAAGCCTCTTTCCGATTGTTTGGGGCATCTGGAAAAAGGCTTGTCCGGAGAAGAAAAGGTGAGCGCTACCATCAGTCCTGTGTCATGTCAA
>VUQR01019375.1:5614-18012 GCA_015108515.1 Hemichromis elongatus
AGTGAAGCAGATGTGATTCTAAAGCTCCCCAAAGGAGAACGTAAACTGGGGGGGAAAAAAGCAATCGATCACGCAATTGTTGCATACATTATTTTATTTATGTATATATATATATATATATATGTGTTTGTGTATATATATATATGTCACCAGTAGGCTGATTCAGCACAACTAGTCTTGATTTTAGTTTGTTTGTTTTTTCTTTAAAAACTCTGAACATGTCGATGCAGGTTTTCCTGTTTTGTCAAAAAAAAAAATTCCAATGAACACTATTAGAATAAAAATAAACAGCAAAATGAAATACTACTATAAAATATTCATGCATTTTTGTTAGATGTACAAAGAATATGCATAGATCCAGTGCAGTGTTTAACTGTCAACTTGTCTGTGTTTTTAATATAATCCAATCACAAATCATGTAATATGTATCTCCATTATAACAATTATTGGGAGCAGATGTAATATTAAAGTTTTCCAGTATGCTAAGAAACTTGAGTTTATCCATTTCCAGCAGCCTTTCTAAGCTTTTAGAAAAGGACAAAATTACTTTCATCTGACTTTTATAATATTCCAAAATGAAACTTGTATTGTATTGTATTGCTATATTGTACTTGTACTTCAAAAGGGATTGGAAAAACTTGTCTCAGCAAACAGTGATAATAATATTTGCACAATCAGGAACAAAGAGAGAAAGAGAAGGGCTGTATGTGTGTGTGTGTGTGTGTGTGTGTGTCTGTCATAACCTGTTCACAGTAGCTCTTTTGCTTATTGATTTTGTCAAAAACATCTCTTCGGTTTCTGTCTCTTTTCTACTCCCTTGTCGCTGATCGCACTGATATCCTTCTCTCTGCTTCTTTCAGACCTTCCCAGGCAGCTGGTGCTCTGTATGCTTTACATTTGTAGTAGCATAATGATCGCAGATCTGTGTATCATTACAATATGACACTTGTCCATATGCCAGTGATTAATGTAAAGCAGCTGCTTTTAACAATGAAGCATATTTCCTCCCACAATCGTTAGAACAAACTTTGGCAGCCATCACGTTTCAAATGCAGTTTCAACACATCTACCGGTTCAGGGTTCGCTTACTTAAATCCGCGATGGCATAATTAAATCTGTTTGTTTATCAGTGCACTGTGCTGCCCATGCTATTCACACTAGACTTGCCCTAGTAAACACACCTACTGTGCATCTTGAGCAGAGACGCTTGCATAACTGAATTACAATGTTGCGCTTAGATCTCATGCTCTCAGTAAACGATTCACTTGCATGTTGCCTTGATAGTCCCTAAACAATGCGATGTGTCTAATTACAGCTCAATTATCTGAATTATCAATGTAGAAAATGTGAAAATCTTATGTTGGTTTTAAACACCCCTCTCGAAGCTTGGCATTTCTGTCACGATCGCAGCTTTGTAATTGAATGGGTTTTGTCTGCGCATGGATCATTGCTTTCAGCTGATTAAGGAATGATAGGAAAGACTATATAAATCAAAGACAACCAACCCAACTAATTAGCTGTCCTAGCCATTACATCTACTAACAACTGCTGGAGGAGGTTTCTCTTACATAATCAACTTCATTATTGGATTGTTTCGCTGCATCTTGTAATGGATCACATTTGAGAATAAGCCAGCTAAGCATAGTGGGAGAGAAAAGGCGCATTGTGTCATTAAATTCTTTGTAATGTCATATTTGAGTGGCATATAAATACAGGAAGCCTTTTAGCGGTGCTGTAGGCCAAAACAAACTTTGAGGTTTCTTTTTTCTTTCTTTTTTTTTAACCAAACTTGTTCCCAAGGGCAAACAGGGCACCGGGTCATTTCAATTACCGAGTCTGGTGAAGCACTTTGGTTTGATTATAATTTGTCTTTATATCAATTAATAAACCTTGACAGCAAAATTACATCAAGGTACAAACTAAATGTATGAAGGACATGCTGTTGCTTAACGATTTAATTATGGAATTATACAATGACATTTTATGAATGCAAAACAACTCCATTCACCCATGTGAGCAACACTCAGGACACAGTGCCTGAGAGATAATCCTCTAACTGCAATAAAATCTGTGACAATTGCCCATGTTGAGCAAAGAGTGTGCCCTGAAAAAGCTTCACCTTCAGTCTGGGACTATTATGTTTCTCCTGATATGGGGCTGATGCTAATCAGTGTGGATTGTATTTTACGCCTCAAGGCAGGAAAATGTGCTGATGAGGGTCCCTACAATAAATGAACCATATCACCTAATGGCATCTCGGCCCACCTTGTGACTTACTGAAAAAGCTCCTGCTAAATGTCACAGGCAGGCAGAATGCACATGTGAGATAATTAGAGAGAAGCGAGTGATCCACAGATGGATTGGTCAGTCGAAATTATTGCTGATAGCAAACTCACAGGTCTCTTGGACACACAGTCATAGATTTCAAATACCACACTGGTTTTTAAGCAAAAGTGTAATCACTACAAAACTTTAATGACAGACAAGATCAACTATCAGCAAACCTCAAAAACTCTAAGAAACCTTAAGAAACAATCATGCGTATGTTTTGTTCTTGTGGCACTAAAACTTTCCTCTACACAGCTCTGAGCACAATTTGTGTTCTGCAATGCCTCGAAGAAGGAAAACAAAAGCCTTAGCCACACTTTCTTCAGTATGGCTGCAGTATTTCAAAACTTGAATCACAGATTGTGAGGGTGACAAATTGATAACAGTCAGTATCCCGTTAATAGGTTTACGGAGCAATTTCCTACTAATTAACCCTCCAGGGTGAATGCAAATTTGCGCCTAAAATAAAGCAATTTTTGGCTCTGTTGTTATCAACTTTACCTCCCAATACTGAGACTGTGGCCCCAACGAAGTACCTCAAGGTGTCTGTGTGTGTGGAAGAAGGGGCTAAGGAGACAATCAGTCATCGTGAGGAATGGCAGACCTGAAATGTAAGTAAACTCAGTAAACGTCCAGATGCTGGGAAGTAGTGCGAGCCATGGCTCATTATATCAGAGGAAGGGAGTCCATCGGCCTTTCTCTGATGGCTCTGTCACTCATTTAAACCAGAAGCATTTTTTCTTTGAGATGTTCTTCCATCAGGGAGACCAGCCAGCTGGGACAGTTCCCAAATCATTATAAACATGAAAAAAAAAATTAACATAGCATTCGGAATAGGCCCATAGGGAGGGAGCTATGGTATTAGAGAAAGGAAAACAGTTTCCTGTAAGCAGCAGATTATGAAAACATTAAGCAACAATTACCGTAATGAGAGTTATTGAAGCGGCAAGGTAGCACACAAGCTGTGTGCATCTGGTTACCGCATCTGGCTGCAGCGGTGGAGCATCCAAAGGGGCAGGAGTAAAGGCGTTCATTTGTTACGGCCATTTCTTTCCTGTGGATCGAGAAACGACGTGTCAGTAATTGTCATATACTGAAAATGATCTCACAGGCCGCATGTTGATGCACGCGCCGCCATGGACGCTAAGTGCACTGTCAGAAATTCTGAAGATGTCATTTCGGATAAATCGAGGGAATGGCTTTCAGTTGGCAATTTGTCTCCCTCCTTCTGTGTTAAGAAATGAGCACAAGATAGGTATTGAAATAGATATAAACTGCAGATAAGATTTCGTTTAATTTTTTGGCAAAAACAGGCACAGAGAACGGCCAAACTTGGCTCTGCACAAGGCACAGATGTTATTATTTAAACAATGCGGCCATCTAACTTTGTTTGAAGCAGAGTGGCTAATGCTTGAAAGCTATCTTAATTGGAAACACAGAGAGGAAGGTTTGTACAGCGTGTGCTTTATTTTTTGATAAACATGCTTATCGCTTCTATCATCACGAGCATTTTAGAGTCCACTATGCATTCCACCATAGAAGCAGTGAATCCCAGTTTTAAATGACAAATACTGAACTTACAGTATAACCACTTGCATTAAGATAAAAATGTAAACAATTTAATCTCCCTCTTTAGCTCTTTTTTCTAACCAGAGATGCAGCATTTTGATCAGTCCTGCCACAAAGCTCTCTTAAATGGTCCTGACCCACATTTGACTGATCCATAAATCTAAAATTGCATGCAATGATAAGGTCACTGGCATTACCAGTAAATATATAGAGCATATGTAAACCTCGTCTAATACGACAAATTGCATGGTGGAAGTAATGATCACAATAAACTGACATTTTGTATTTGATTATTTTGGGTTGCATTCATCCAGCCTTCCTGGTTTGTCACTAGCAATTTAGTGTACAATACTGAATCCTGCCCTCAGTGCACCCAGCAGCCCATTTAATCAGGGAGTAGGATTAAGGCTGAGCAGCCCTGCACCAGACAAGACGTACAGTAACATGACTCTCTACTAGGGACTCAAGATGGATGGGCTGGGCTATAGTCTGGATGGAACGCCTCCATTGGGCTGTTTGGCCTGGTGGAGCCCATCAATCAGAGCAGCACCAGAGGTCTAAACTGAGGCTGTGTAATGATGCGAACAGCATGTGGCCAAGCCATCCCTGGCTGCTCAGGTGTAAGGGTCCGCCCTGTCCAGCAGTCCTCTCAGCTCCTTCACCGCTATCATCCATCAACTATAGGCCATGTTCACACAATGCAACAGATTCCAGTAGGTCTGGAAAGGGAGCTTTGTATAAAGCTGAGTTGTTAAAGATATCTTTACGCTTAACATTTTGCGATGTGTTTTTAGTCTGTTTTTTTTAAATGTTTTATTATTCAAATTTTTTAAGCCTTGTAGGGGTATACAAACCACAGAATTACCCCCGTACCCTTCATAGTAGCTTGTTTTGGGAAACTCATTCATGCGAGATTGGGTTGCATGATGCTTGGTAAGCACCGTGTTTGTATTTTCAGCTTTTCAAATGGGAAGCAGTGCAGAAGTAAAGACCAGACAGATCACTTTTCCTTAATAGCAGCTTTACAGGAAGTTGCCATTAGCCAATTTTATGTGCCCCATACTTAAGGCTGTGTAGATGCCTCAATCTTTCTATAATGTTCATTAAAGGACATATTTTATTGCACATTATGTGCTTTACATCCCTCACACAAACATATTATGCTCCTGGATGAAGGTGGCCTTATGAGTGCTATAAAACGGGCCTCATGAATACGAGCGTAAAAGCTGCTGCTCAGTCTGGACTCGAAGTGCGAAGGGAAGGTCATTTGGTAGAAAGCATGCACTGCAAAAATGTATGCTTATAAAAATGTCTCTGGTAGAGTTTCCAAGCTGCTAAAATACATCTGCTGCAGCCTAATGGACTTCTTTTCCCTCACTGGAAGCCGGCTTGGGTTTCAGTATGTTATGGGACTGAATTAAAGCAAACCCATTCTTTGCTGAAGGATTTGTTTCATGCTGCCGTGAGGTGGGCAACACCTTGCCCCCCAATGGCCCCAAAATTCCATTATGAGACAAATATTGCAATTATTTGCAGTTTCACTGCCATCATAAATTGAGAGCTCGTGGGGTCAGCAAGGTAAATGAGCATTGGCAAGTGGAATATGAATCCTGCTTTTGTCTTCAGCTTGTCATTACACAACTTCGTGCAGGACCTTCTGGTATTTGTATTTCCACGAACGTGATATTGACGGATGTTAAATCAGCTAAGCATTTTCCATTTTTCTTAAGTAATCACTGTTGAATGATTTTCCAAGAAGGCAGTATGTGTGAACTGCTGATAATTGCTTTATGTTCTGTACTGATGATTACTAAGGCATGGAGGCATAGCAATTCCTGATTAAAACCTCAAATTGGATTTTAAAAGTAGGATCTGAGGTGTGAGGAGGGGCTTAATACAATGCATTAATATGGATTTTAAATTGTGTTCTTTCTCCTGAATTTTAGCAAATCATTAAGAAGTATGCACTTAAAGGGTTTATTAATTTGATATTGATTGTTTCATTTACATGGGGAGGGATTTCACACTTTTCTAAAATTGAATCACTAATATCCCCCCAAATCCTTATAAGCCTATAAACCCCTGAGAAAGAATATTTCCTGGTGTACTTGTAGCACCTCTGCAGCAAACCCCCCCCTTCCCCCTTCCTTTCCATGTCACGTCTTGTTATCTCATCCATATTTGGGCATCTAATCAGTGAGACCTTTCTGAGTAAACTTCATAATTAAAGAATGTATTATTATTATGACTTTAATTACACAACTATGTAACTTTGTTTTAATTAAAAACACCCTTTCCCAATGGGAGTACGGTTTGACTGGCTTTTGTGGGCCAGAGTGTAAAAGCAATTTCTCAGCCTGCACGAGCACAATTATCACAAAGTTCACCTAAAGAACTCCATGACCTTGAAATAAGTGAATGACAATGGTGGTCAAGTGTTCTACCTATCAAAGCATGCAAATTGCTAAATTTTATGCTCTGTTACTGCTTGTAGTCTCCTTACAGCGTTTCACATTTCCTTTACTGTGTCCACAAAAAAGAGCTCATAGCTCCTGTAATCAGGGGGTTAATAGCAGCTTTTCATAAAGGGTGCTGAGGGTGAACGTCCTTTTTTGGAAAGAGAGGGGCAATGTCTAGTGATTATTAAGATGTGTTGCCAAGGCATAATGGGGTTCCAGCACATTACATACACCTCTCCATGTCATTGGGTTTTGTCAGGCATAAAAACAGTCATTTTACTAATATGAACAAACCATTCTTCATTGCCATGGCAATGATTGGGAAACTGAGTGCAGTCCAGTCAAGTCATTACTATGTCATGGATGACCAGTCTCATTTGATATAACACCATAGATGGCACTGTTGCACTGCTGACAGGCTGACTGACAGCACGTTGATGCACCAGTCAGAGAGCCCAGATTGTGCTGTCACTCTAAATCTGTGCATTCACCAAAAAAGCCGTTAACTACCAATACGGCGAAGCTTCCTCTTGAAAAAAGCAAAGAGCCTATTTGGTTTTACGTAATAGATCGGAATCGTGCAATTTTGCAGTGAAAGAATATGCGGAATTTTAATGCTGTGTAATGATAAAGCACACATTTTGCCAATCTGGAAGACTAAAATATTAATTTCCTGTGAAGCTTCAGGTGCTTGTTTGCTGTGAATTATACACAGGAATATGATTTGTCATTCACCTTGACAAGCCTATTTTCTGCCCCGTCATTTCATCTGTGCAAGTTCAGCATTGCTATATGAATTCCTTCATTATAATGTGCAGCTTGTGTTGATGGTCAATTCAGTCTCTTTTTTAATATTTAAATTGCAACATGTACAAATTTCCTCAATAAAAAAAAAAGCAAAAGCTAAATTAAGAAATGCAATGAAAAACGTGTATTTTTTTTCCTCATCATAACTCATATCGTCATATTTTTTCCTGGAAAAAAAACCCAACAACAAAACACATTAAGAACACTTTATATAAAGACGCTGTATTTTTCATGATATATATTTTTTAAAAATATATGAGTGCTTGCGAGTTCTTATGATAATAATTTCCATTATATGGGTTTAGATCTGCACAAAACAAAAGCACGGCAACAAGGATTTGATCTGAATTTCTAAAAACTGTAGTGCACTTCAACAAGCTATGTACTGAGGCAGGCAACCTGTACATGGCAGGCCACACAGACCTTCACCAGGGCTGTGGGCCTGTCTGGTGGCTCTCCAATTTAACAAAGTGATGTTTTAATGAGGCTGGATCCAAGGGACACCAGTGCTGTTCTCATTCAAGGTCCCTGCTGGAAAAAAAAAAAAGAAAAAAAAAAAGAACTATCCAGAACACCTGGCACTGAATACATGAATGCCATTAACAACATGCTATAGCTTGCCTACAGAGAAAATCACTGCATTACCCTCGTCAGCGTGCTGCGTCTACATCACGTACATTAAATGCCGTGTTGAACCAAATAATAAGATACAATGATGCTAACATAGAATAAATTTTTCAAATTGAATATTGATGTTATGACATTCAGAATTATGCAATGAAAACATGGAGCTACCATCCCTTGCAGCCTGATTGATAAGGATTACCTCTACAGCACAGCCATAACAAGCATATCAAGCAGGAGACTTGGCTCCAGTGCTTTGGCTCCTTTTAGAGTATCTCTTCACTCTGATGTGCACGATCACACAGAAGTGTGATGTGTTCAGAGATCAAGGATGCTCATACTCATACACAGTGAAACTGGCCTCATTAGGGCCAGAAAGTTCTAGTTTTGAGACTTTAACCGCGCCACAAAGGGTCTACGAATCCTTTTCTGAATCACATTTGCTGGGGCAAAGCACCACCTTACAAACACCAGTGTTACTGTGGTAGGATGTTCTCTGCTATGATTAGGTACTGACCTGAGGTACCATTATAAAGATTTAATCATTTACTGAGAGGAGACAAGGATCATTTGGCTGAAAGTATGATTTCTGATTTCTTTCTTAAGGGGGGCTACTGGCAATTTCCTGCATATACAATTTTTATGCAATATACAATTTTTGTTACTGTTGAACTGAAGAAGCTTCTCGGATGAGACGTGAAAACGTCTTCAAGCAACCTAAAGAAGTCCAGACGCCTTTTCTTTACAGCTCCTTAGATTACTGTTGTGTCATTTTGTATATCATTCATGATATATGGATTGTCACCCCCTCCCATCCGTGACGCCCCTACACTTTTCTGTTTTTGGTGTGCAACCCCAATATTCCTAGTGGCCCCCATATGGCCATCTCTATAAAAAAAAAAATCCTGGAGGCACTCCTCCCATGAATAAGGAAATACAATATGGGACATAGAAATGGAAAGCAAAAATGTGGTGTTTTGATTATGTGTTGGTGAGCCTGTGTTTTGAGTTTTGATTGGGTGGTGGTCAGCAATCACTGGCGACCTGTCCACTGTGTAGCCTAGCTTGCCCTATGACAGCTGGCATAGGCTCCAGCAACCCTGAATTGGATATATGGAATAAAATGAATGGATGGATGATTATTGTTATTATTTACAATCTAAAATCACCCTCATTTTATTTATTTTTTCCTCCTGTTGTATCCTGGTTCACAGTGCATGGAAGTTCCATGCACTGTGACAATGATAGCGACTCCCATATTTAGCCTGTCTTAATAGAATAGAAATTCATCAGCACATTACTCCAGACTGTCATGTAGAAAACAGCTTGAAGTGCATTGCAATGAGAGTGGAGATCGTAACCTTAATAGACTGTAGGCTATTACTGAATTATCATTAAAAACACATCACTGAACTGAACTGCCTTCGAGTGACAGGAAGCTGAACCCTTTCAGCCATACTTCACATTGTTTATGTTGTCGAGATGCTTTTCAACTTTGCAAATATGCAGATTTCTGGCTTTGGCTCTTTAGTTTGTTTTCCTTAAGAGCTTGTTAATTAACAGACAACCTGAAGAGAAACGATTGGGCGGCTTACATCTAAGAGCATGTCAAAGCTAACAGGCTTTTTATATTTTACGTATGCAAAGATGAATCATTAATATCAGCGTTGTTTTTGTGTAGACTCCTTCCACCACATCCGCAGGTAAGTGTTTTTATCTTCTCATTGAAAATAAAATGAGCTGTACATTCCTCTTCATCATGATGAGAGAAACACAAATATCAGTTTGTTCTGTAATGATGTCAGAGATTAGCAGTGCATCAAAATGTAGCCTGGACGATAACAAAAGTAAAAAAATTGTAATGTGATGTTAATAGAAATGATTCCTTCCGTCGATAGATTAAGAAAATTATGCTGCTGTTTGGGGAGAAGATTAAAAAGAATAGATTTTTAAATTATTTTTAGGTATTTTTAGGTGGTTAGAGGATCCTGTCAGTGCTTTCAAAACAGCTGTGAGTGTTTTTAAAAGACCGTGTAGGTCTTTGAAAAATCGTTGTGGATTTACCTTTGAAGAAAGCAGATGTGTGGTATTAGTTAACTATGTGGGACTCCATATGAGGATGGATAAAAGCTCAGATGCTCAAAACACTGGATAGCCTAACAATAATTCTTCAACTGAATTTTTCACAAGCCTCTTGAAATAACACAATAAATTATTTCAATGTGGTCTTTTAAAATTTGAATGTATTTGATTATGGAGCAGGCATATACATGCATTCGAGCTTAGTACAACAAAGCAGCTGCTTTTTATCCTTATGTGGGTCAGGCTGATTTCAAGTCTAGGACCCAAGGTTAAGTAGTTAGGGGATGTGAGACTCGAATGAATAATGTTTTTTCATAGGTGAGTTTCTGGCATTCAAATGCCTCTGCAAAGCCCTACAATGTCACTGTAGTCATAACTTGAACAAGGACATTAGAGCTCTGTGTAACAGAATAATCACAATAATTCTTTCTGTTGATTCAACAAGGTGCTCTAAGCATTCCTTTGAGACTTTGGTCAGACATTTGAAAGGTGCACTTTTGGACTGAGATCTGGTGATTGTTGATCTGGTGACCAATTTACTTACTGCCATGTTAAATAAACCACGCTGATATTATTTGAGCTTTGTGGCATGGTCAATTATCCTTCTATAAGCAGCCATCAGGAGACTGTGGTCATAAAAGGATGAACAGGGTCAGCAGCAATAGGCTGTTTAGTTGGTACTGAGGGGTCCAAAGTGTATAAACTGCAAAAACTCAAAATCTTACAAGTATATTTGTCTTATTTCTAGTCAAAATATCTCATTACACTTAAAATGAGACACAATAGGCCAAACAGTTCATCTCAGTAGGTTATACCACCTTTTTTTAGACAGTGAATCTTGAAACTAGAAAATATTCACTTGTTCCATTGGCAGATTTTTCCACTAAATACAAAATATTTTTTGCTTGAAATAAGTGCAAAAAAATCTGCCAATAGAACAAGTCATTAATTTCTAGTGTCAAGATTCAGAACTACCAGATAGAAGGCAGGATGGAGCCATGCATTCATGTCTGACACCATCTAAATGCTCTGCAGCAGAAGTCGAGATTCGTCAGTTTTTAGGTAGCAACAAGAACCAATTTTAAAGTCAAAGAGTATCTCGTGACGTGAGTGACATCCTCGGGAGACCTGTCACTAAATAGAGGCGCTTTTGGCTTTTTCCAATTAATATGTTACACTTCTTCTTTCACTGGAAAAAAGTGCTACCAGCAATTGAAACAAAATATATTTTCTTGATAAAGTTTTCTTTCCTTAAGTTTTCCTTGTTTGGTCTCTCTTATCTGTAAAAGTACTGATAATGGCAGTATGGTATAATCTTTTTAATTCGTCTTTTATTCCTCTCTGTTGACAGAGATGTTTTATTATGGCTGTGCATTTTCATAATACGTAATTGAAAACTCTGAAGAAGGGGGACTCTTATTTTTCCATCCTTTCAATCGAGCAGACACAAGTCTGACAGGCTGATGAAATGGAGAGATTGACTTCTTCTCTGCTGCTCAGATTTGCGATGCTCTTTAATGTCAACAATGGATTGCACAGCTTTATGAAATGTTGGTGGTCATTTTAGTACAAAACAGAAATAATCAATTGTATTCTTTCCCTTTTCATTAATTTGAGGAGATTTCAAATGTCTTTCTCTAAAGTGGGGAACAGAAGTTAATCAAATATAGTGGGATTGAAAATATCAATCATCTGGTCTCTTCAAGGGTCCACGCTGACTGCCAGAGCACATGTCGTCATTCATTTTGAGCCAATTCACTTGATGAATAAACAGCTCGGATGAGTGTTTGGCACCCATTTTACATTTACATAAATCTAATTTCAGCAGGTGAAATATTCAAAGATCACCTTTACCCCAAGACAGCTTTCACTCCAGATGACATAGCCATCTCCATAGAATACTTATCAAAGCAAGCTAAAGGGGGAGGCAGGTTCTGTTTGATTCCTCTGTGTTAATTACGTATTACAAAGGTTTGTTAAAATCTATAATGACAAGGTCTGGGACACATTTAAGATTTAAAGCAGTAATTAACATTATTTCTTAAGATGAGGGTTAATTTCCATGTCATTTTTTAACACTGTGCTGTGTTGTGTACGTTCGTCACATCGCTACATAGGAATTTGATGTGAATTTTGTTTTCAGGACTTTCATTAATAGCAGTTTAAGATTAAACTGTGATTTGTTTTGCTGAAAGTTATTCTCGTCTATAGGCAATAGATCTCGTTGGTGAATTTGAATTGAACTTTTTGGGGGGGAAATTTTGCAGTTTGATCCGTGTTAATATTTTAGCATTGATATTAGGAGACCTGTTTAAAAATGTTAGGCTCCTTTAATCTGCAAATAACAGAGTTAAGTGCTGTGAGGAGATTGAAGGCTATATTAAAGTTAAGGGGAGATAAGGAAAAACAATAGAAAGGCAGTCAAGACAAAGTCACACTTGATTTGGTGTGGGGGTTTAATAGTATCCTGTTCACTGAAATGAGACCACTCATGAAAGCAAGCACAGGGATGTATTAGGTGGTAAAAAA
>VUQR01019375.1:18041-29207 GCA_015108515.1 Hemichromis elongatus
TAAATTAGGTGGTAAAAAAAAAAAAAAAGAAAGAAAGAAAGAAAGAAAAAAAAGGATGCTACCATTATTTTTCACTGTATCACTATGAGCATTATGGAC
Source organism: Hemichromis elongatus (assembly GCA_015108515.1). Taxonomy (NCBI): domain Eukaryota; kingdom Metazoa; phylum Chordata; class Actinopteri; order Cichliformes; family Cichlidae; genus Hemichromis; species Hemichromis elongatus. The sequence continues at coordinate 18,141 of VUQR01019375.1, forward strand.
ACCAGCTGCTTCAAAAATGAATACAGGTGGGTGGGTGGATGGGGGCAAAGCTATAGGTCTGAAGTTCAGACAGAAGCAATCAAAGGAAGACTACAGAAAAGACTGCAGTTAGATGCATCCTTCTCTTTTGTTCATACACTTGAGACTGATATAAAAAGACAGTGAGTTTAGCAATGTAATATCGGATGGTTTTGCATGGTTCTTGATGTTGTTCCAACAACGGGACTTTTTTTTTTAACAACACATGTTGTAATGCTTCCTTCCAACATAAAGCACATCCAGAGACTTTTTAACAAGCTACCTGTCAGATGATCAAAACCCGTTCCACGGGGCAATTTTGCATGCTGTCTTCAGGATAACTGATCTTCTTTTTAGTGCAACTGTTGGGCTGATATTAATTTTTACTTTACTGAACGTGCTTACATCAGTGAATATTTACAAGTTATGATAACAGTCACAAGCCATGAATTGCAAAAGTGATAAAAATGGCTCTCTGGAGTGACTGATGCAGTAATGCTAGGACAGCATCACCCTTAATTAACACAAGGCAATCTGCTTTCTGATGGGGTTTGCATCACGTGGGATATTGTAAATCTTCACTTTGTGCATTAACTCTACTGGAGCTCTGTATTCATCTTGGGTTCTTTTTATTACATGGCTGATTGACCATGACAGATCCTCTAGCTCTAGATTATTTTGCTATGAGATGAAGCTGACATTTTGTAAGACTCTGTAATAAGTTCCCACTGAGGTTTTCAGGCTTCTGATTCAACTTTAGCATCACTGCTTCTGATAAATGAAAAGAAATGTCCCCAATCTCAAAGCCACCTCAAAGCTCTAATGTGGTCAGTTTTGTAGATTGCATGCGGGTCTGCACTTTAAGATTGGCTTGTTTTATATTTAGTGCTTGTTTTGAGGCAGTGAGTGGCTTTAAGGCACAAACTGGTTGCAAACTTGACTGAGACTCAAATTGTCATTTTGAAAGTGACAAGGTGCTGATTTGCCCGCCTGGCGCTGAGCGATTGGACATCACTGTTGACAAATGGGCAGTGGAACAAAACTGGCAGGATGCAGGGGAAGACAAAATGCCTTCAGCCAAAGTTTTTTTCTACTATCTGTTATCACAGCTGGACAACAGCTAGTTAAAATTCCTAAATTTACTGAGTATAATCAGTTTGCCGCCAACTGTTTCTGTGTCAGCCAAAATCTAGCAAATATTTACATACTCTATTGTTATTGGATATACAGACTGTGGTCTTTGTTAGTTAGTAACATCACATGAAAATGGAGATCCATATAGATTCAATAATGGGTTTTTCCATCTTACAGTGTACAGTATTCATTAATGACAGTTACTTTTTTAATGTTAATTTTGATGGCTAAAACAAGGAAACCGTTAAAATTCTTTGGTATGATATCAGCAACTCAACCAGCTGTTTTTATGGCAGTTATAAACTATTCAGCCATAATGTTCAAACCCTGTCTAATATTGTGTGTCCTCCTTATTCTGCAAAAATAGCTCTGACCGTTTGGTGCATGGACCTCAGGTGTTGTACTGTGGCATCTAGCACTAAGATGTAGAAGCAGATCATTTATGCCCTGTGGGGTTTGGGCTGGGTCCTTCGCAGAGTACAGTACATGTATTTTGGTACATGTCAAAATAATATCCGAATAAATGCCAGCATCTGTTTTTTTTTATGCCAGCTAAACATTACACTGTAATCAGATTAAAGTTATTTAATGGTATTAACTTTAATAGAATGGTATTAAGAATGGATCCAGTTGCTTTTTATAATTCTCTGTAGCTGGAATATACTTTATGACTGACTGTAGGACTGCCAAACAAGCTGAAATGCTGCCTGTGGGTGTGAAGACTGTACTGTCTGAGGAAAGGAGAGTGGACCTGAGTGGGTCAGTGGATGCCAATATAAGACAGTTGTAAAGGGATTACAGAGGAAGTGATGAGATGCAGATTGCAGTCATTTCTGCAGCACTGCTCTAATGCAAATTGGAAAGAGCAATGCAAAGCAATGCATGTAATACATGAAAAATCTATTTTACATTACCATTTCTTAAAATGACTTTAAGTAGACCAAACCTCATTTGCCAAAGCTGCTGTATGTACGACCACACTGTGGTTGACACGTGTCATGGTGGTAACCCCCCCCCCCATAAGGTTTAAACCTGAGATGCTTTAAAACAAAAGGAATCCTGTTTAGCTTAGTTGGCATGTGAGATTTTGGAGACAGCTAACAGATAACGACAAGCCAACTGAAATGTGGCCCTAGCAGTAGCTGATGCAAAAAACCTGGGTGTAGAAGGAGATTGGTGAGGCCATTAAGCAAGGCTTTCAGTCAGCCTTGGGGAAATTATGACAAACCATGAGGCAATTTAGGAAAGGGGAGCAACTTCCTTTTCACACTGTATATAGTGGAGATGGAGTGCGGCTGCTCTGAAATAAGAATATAATTTGGCAGTGGAAAGAACACTCAGCCGTCACTGTTGCTGAGGTCACTGAAGTAGTCAAAAAGCTCTCAGATGGGCAGGTCCGTGGGGTGAATTTAATTCACTCGGAGTTTCTTATAGTTCTGGAAGATCTAGGGCTAGATTTGTTGACATATGTGGCACTGCTTGGTCTGCACAGTGTTTTACGATTTCAGAGGGCTCACACTCCTCAGTTTGCTCAGGAAGGCGTATGTCAGGATGCTAAGGAAGAGAGTTCAGATCTCCTGCAGACTTCAGATCCATGAGAAGCAATGTGTTTTGTCCTCATCAAGGAAAACCAGGCCAGTTCTTTATCCTCTCAAGGTTGTGTGAGAGTATATGGTCAGCATGTGTTTTGAGGACTTTAAGAAGACATTTGACCACATCCCTCTGGGCATCCTGTTGGGGAAATTGCTTGGGAGTATAGACTGGCTAGCCCATTGCTACAGGCCATTCAGTCCCTGCACAACCATAGCAAGAACAGTAAACCTGACCTGTTTGGTTTACTGGATGCGTTTTGCTTTTTTACCAAGGTAGCCCAATTCATTCGGTTTGCGCATGCACATTGTGGATAAACGTCTGTTGGCTGGGTTCTGGTCTTTCATGGTGAAGTGATGAGAGACCAGCACAAAGCAAGCTTCTACAGGCTCTGCTTTTACTGCTATTAGAGCAGTTATGATCTAGGCTTTGTATGGAAATGCAGCTAGCATTAGCAACTGGACTAGCTTCAGTGATTTATCATTGTGACAGATGAATTTGTTCTTGCTAACCACCTTGGCTGTGTGTGATTTGGAGAAGATAGAGTTTGAAAAATCTGTTTAAAACTCCTTCAGTACAGCAAGGAAAAGTCTGATGATGGAGAGCAGATAGCAGCTCTGACAATGTCTGGTCTAATGAAGCAGGCGAGTTGACCAGATGCAGGCTCAGCAGTCCTTTCAGATTAGCATCTGTGAGTTTCACCAGCTTTCTGGCCAACCCTCCACCTCAATTTTTCATTCATATTTTAACCTCTATTGTTGATTTATTTTTTTCTTTTATTCAACTGATTCATTTTTTTAATTTAGAGATATGTGGTCCTCACAGGATTGCCACTACAAACATATGATGTATAGAATATGATGCTGGACATTAAACGGAATTTAAAGTATTTAAAATGAGCTGAACCTTAAACATTAATCTATTGAACACTGATGGGATTTTTGCAGAATAATAAATTTTTTCTTTTAAAACTTTATGCGCAATTTTCTAATAATACAGTTTTACAAATGAACGGGAGGAGTTAGCCCTGGGATCCTCTGCTTAGATTCTTGCCCTCGGATAACCCAAACCTGGATAAGCGGCATAAAGAATGGATGGATGGATGAATGGATGAATTTCTTAAAATATAGCATAGCTAATACAAATACAAATGCAGGTATCTCTGCAAATATTTTTGAACAAATGAAGGCCCACCAGATATGACTTCGGTAGACAGTGTTTTCTATCACAGCATCCTGTTGAGAGCTAATGCATAATTCAGTCCCTGTAGTGCAAGTCAGAATCAGAGTAGAACAGCCATTCACACTTATTCGCCAAAGGTCTGATCAGATCCTGGTTCCTACCTGGAATTTTCAAAACAAATTCTACCGACAGAACATGACTAGGTAACCCTCGCTGGATATATATTCTGAAGGCTCATCTGGAGTGGTAATGCATTCCTGTGTATGCCTGTCTGCCTCCGCTCTTGCAAGAGAACAACCCCTTGAAAAAGAAAGGAAAAAATATGTTATATTTGAGCTACCTCTGAGTCAAAACCAATCTTAGCTACTTGTTATTGATTTCAATGTAAAACATACCTGGGGAAACAGGAACAGCATGAGGTTTAGAATTAGTATTTGTTATTGGCATAGAGAAAGGAGACTAGCAAACAGTTAACGAAATAGAAAAATTTAAATGCATCACTGGTTGTAAAAGTCAATGTTGTCTTGTCGACAAAAAAAAGCCCCTGCTTTAAATCTAGTGACATTAAGTGATCCTGACCAGCGGCAGCTCACCTTAAACTTTTGAGCATGTGATGGCGTAACTGCTCACACCTCACATTAGGTGAGAGGTGAGGAACCAATTACCTGGAGATATGTCTCGGGGCCAAAAATATCATTGTCAGCTTGTCACAATGTGAGAAATGGGGTGGAAAAAAAGAGAACAGTGACAAATCACAAGGTAACATGACAGATTGTGTTATCTTGAGTTTTCTCCCCAGAGTTGACAAGATCATTGGTTGGGCCCATAACCGTGGTCATCAGTAGTACAAGATTGCTGCTTCTGTTAGATCTTTTTGATCACTGCATTGCATTGTGAAGAGTCTGCTTACTTGATTAAAACAAGAAAGGAAGCGGCGTTAAGCTTAAGAGAACCAAAACACAGTAGATGTGTGCTCGATGGCTTCTTGTTATGATGATTCTTCACAACACTTGGTAGTCTTTTATTAACCCTATAAAGCCTGAAATTCATTTCACTGCGGGGCAACTTGTATGTGACAAATAAACTTTGACTTGACTTGAAACACAAAATAATTGGCAAAGTAATTGATGCAGAAAAACTCGTGTATCAGAAAAACTGATGCATCAAATGAAAGTACTTCTACTGTTTCCAAGTAGAAGTACTTTCTTACTTCTACTTGGAAACAGTGCTGATAAATTAAATCCTTGCATCCATTCTCTTCAGTTTATCCTCATCGGGGTCGTGGGGGACTGGAGTCTATTCGAGGTACCATAGGGCGAGAGGCAGGGTACACCCTGGAAAGACTGTGACCTATTGTGACCTACTTTTAACAAAAACAAAACAAGGTTTTGTTGTTGTTAAGGTTTTGGCTCAGTGTCTGCTGAGGGAAACTTGTGCCTCAGTGCCTCACTGCTTGGTTTAGTTCACTCCCTGGAAACCCTGATCTCACCTTGAACCTGAGCATTTGTGATGTACTCCGGATCTCACTCTGATTTGTCAAAAATGCATCTTGAATTTCTTTCTAGAGAACACCAGAAAGTTATTGTGAGGCAAACCAGGCCAGCAGAGTGACAACTGTGCTGGTGTTGCCAAAAATACCTTTTTTGAATTGCTCTGAGCAGGCAAAATATGGCACAGGCCACAATTCAGGTTGTTTTTCCTCTCAGTTTGTTGTTCGAGAACCTGGCAGTAACAGTCTAAAAGTTTTGAAATTGTGAGGAGAAAAAACAAAAATAAAAATAACATGCTTCTAGTCATGCTCCTGACCTGATGCGCCTTCTATGAGCTCTGACACTGGACTCATCCTCTGGAAACTGCTGTTTGTTCTTCCAGTTATGGCCGGTGACCCAGCTCTCATCACACGCGATAGACCTCGTGTAACAGTCCCCGTAGGGCCCACTGTGATTTCTGCCTTTGTGGATTTTTTGTGTTTTGCTTGTTCTCCTGTCTTAGGTACCAATCACTGCAGCTGACTCTACTCAGCAACTGGGCAAGGGATAACGTAAGGTTAGGGAAAAGAGAGCCCCAATGTCAAAGTGCACCACATCTGTCTGAGCAATGTTTTTTTGGGCCAGCTACTTTCCCACCTGCTGCATAGGAGTGTGTGTTTGGTTAACCTTACTCACTCGCTTTTTTGTGACCAACTTCTGATTTCTCCACATCCACAGTACTTTCATGAATTTTAAATCTGTTTGAAACTGAAGTTGATGTTTCACACTTATACATTTACTTCTCAACCACTTACACTCTTGCAAGTGCCCAGAAGGGGACTTTCAGGGTGCAATTTAACCATACTGAAGAAATGAAAGCAGTGCAGCGCTGCATGAGGAGCTGGCTTTGAGGAGGTCGGTGGCCGTATTTAAATTAGCTATTTGTTTTGTCTTCGTGCGTGGGGTTTCAGGACTTTGTAATCAGCACTCGTGTTGTAAGCTGTTTGTGCTGAACATGTTCATGTACTGTTGCAAAAAAAAAAAAAAAAACTTTCTTAGTGACAGAATGAAAACTGTAATTCTGCAGAATAGAATACTTAATACACTGAAAGAAACGTTATCTGATTTTGTTGGAAGCTGGTAGTTACCAATTTGTCATTAAGCTTAATAGCAGGAAATGGGGAAAGACCATTATCAAGTCTAATAAAAGAGTTTCACTGCTGTGCTGTTCAGTTATCATGCAGAAAGGAATTCTGTGGCAGAAGAAGCAGAGGAATCAATCTCTCTGCTGACGGTTCACCAACACAGACACACAACCTAATACAGTTTGAGCAAGGGACATGACTCTTACCTTTTTTTTCTCCTGGAAAAATTAGATCTTTTGCTCTCAAATCGTTATCGCTATCACTTTTACTATTACTCTCCAACTTACACATAACACCCAAAGCTGAAAAAAAAGAAGTTAACAGGTGTGAGAAATGTGTTAAATCACTACCTGAAGCACAGGCTCAGGAATACTGAGTAAGAGAAAAAAACGAATGACGAAATAACTCCTGAATTTCACTGAATAACACAGAATAGTGATAAATAACCATACCGCTGTTTTTGAACGAGAGCTTATTTTTACACAAGGATGGCAAGAAAACGGGTCAACGAGACATGGATGTCTGTTTGATAAATCAGTTGCCATGGAGTCTATTAATTCAGCATCTTGCTGAGTCTGACTTACATCAGGTGATTTATTTTGTTCTATTTTATAAAATAGATGTAATGCATTTCTGCTAATACATGGGTACAACAGACATGGCGGTGAAACCAAAAGGAAACAAACCATCCCAGTAGAAGGCTTATGCCAATGACCAAGTTATAGTCTGTGTGGCCTCGGTGAATGTTGAAAGTGGTTGCAACTCCCGCAGGCCCTTTTTTATTACTGTCGGTGTATTTAAAATGGGCCGTGCAGTAGGGGAAAAAGATGACTTCACAGCTGCGTAACAGTGTGTACAATCAGTGTAAGAAGTAAGGATCTCAGGTTACCATTTCATTTTCACAGGACATAAACCGATAACAACAGCTGAGACTGACAGCGGGATTTATATCCAGGCACCGATATATACATCATTCTGTATCAGCTTTCCTGAAAATGGAGCAGACAGATTTGTGTCTGCAGCTGTGTAAAATCCACAAGAGGTGCACTTGTATTCTTGAAGAGAGGATAGTACTCTAAAAGGCATTATAGTTCACATCTCTATGGCACATGGGATGAAGCAAAATCTGAGCCATCCTGAGACAGGTGTAACGTATATTTAGTCAGTGCCAGCTCCCGTCTCTGTTTCAATATTAATGTAATTTTAATGGTGAAATTAAGTTAGTGTTGGGGAATATTTACTCTCTCGTCTCATTTTGATGCTGTGATTGTGTTGATGAGACTGAACTGTGGCTTCATTTCTTCATATAGCTTAATTGGTTGTCTTGTCAAACTCAGTAAGGAAAAAAGTGCTTTAAAAACAGCTGAGTTTATTAATCTGCCTTTGATTGTATCTCTGTATTTATCCAAATAGTATCCAATACAGTAATTTGATGCAATTTACCGTGAATAAGGATTGCAATAATCATTTTCAGTAATCTACGTGCAGCAAATGCAAGGACCAAAACTGTGAGAATCGACTTCTTTTCCTTGTGATTTCACTCTGCAAGCCAACAGATCTAATTTCACTGAGAATCTGTTGGATTAAATTACGTCTGTTAATAGTGAGTGAGCAAACTCAGCAAGGACGGAACAATAAATCATTTTGATATGTAAAAACTGATAGGGTGGCTCAGTTTCCCAGGTTATGAGTTAAAACTCCCTGGACAGATGGTGCTTTTCTGTGTGGAGACTGCTGCTGCGTGGATTTTCTCTCTTTCTTATGCTCCTCCTACAGCCAAACGACAGGCGATCATAAATTGTCCAAGTGTGGATGTGAGTGTAAATAGTTGTCTGTCTTTCCATGTTAGGCTGTGATAGACTGGAAACCCGTCAGGGTGGACCATGACTCTCACCTGATGTCTGCTGGGATAGGATAACTTTCCTCTGTGACCCCTATGGAAGGCGGTCAAGAGAGCGCATATGTGGATATATGTGGCAATGGATCCTGAGATGAGAGGATTTATACCTTTAAAGTTGTGCTTTTACTATTTTCCCTCTCAGCATCTGTGAGCAATCATTTAATTCTTAATTAAGGAACAGAATTTGCTTTTAACTTTTGCATTTAATTCATACATTCCATATTGTAAAAGGCTGATCCTATTAAACAAAGGTCAAGGTAATAAATCTGTGTACTGCACAGCTTTATATTTAAAAGCCTGGTTTAAAAACTACAGATGGATTTATGTGAAAAATAAGGTCATTAGCTTCAAGAAACTGACCCCAGGATACAGGACAAGATAAGTGTACGTGTAGTTAGTTAGTAGTATTTTAGAAGAGCTGTGAAGGAGCAGGAGTGCACATCACGGAATCATATCACTTCATTTGTATAAACAATTACAGAGCCACGATCTGTAGCCAGCGTCACTTGATCACTTCCTGCACTTGGCTAATGCAAATGTAGAAGGCTTTTTTTTTTCTCCAGCTCTGCGTGATCGCTGTGAAACATTATTCTGTATTAAATCCTTTTAAGTGCACAAAGAATTAAGAAGGGAAAATGCAAAATTTTGAGTTGGATGAATTTAGGCAGCGAAATTTTTCATTATTTTTTTTTTCTCTGTGCTTTTACAAAGAACACTAAAGCTACTCATCATGATTAATATTAACTACAGAGGGGGAGAAACTGCACATTCAAGTAGTCATCTGCATTTGCTAAAAGTGCTGTACTGCATTAAGTAGCGTCTCCTGCTTTTAAAGCAAGTTGTGCAAGAGCGCCTCTCTCCTCTGGCTGTATTAAACGAACAGACTTTTGGTTGTTGTAGAAAATAATGAGTGCTTTGAGGCAGATGTGTTTTATCATGCAGTAGGCGGCCTGTAGATGTTAAAGAAACTATCTCTCTTATCAGTCCTGGTCAGTGTCCTGTCACAGGACATTTTTGAGTTTACCAAATTGTCTGCTGGGGGTTTGTCTGGCAGTGCTGACATGGTCTTTGTTCCGTGGACCGCTATATCAAAACGAGCAGGGGGTAGAGTAATGCAGCTCCCTGAGAGGTAAGCCTTTTAACCTCGGCACAATAAAGTGAGGCATCACAATTCAAAGGGCCGCTCTACAGTCTGTACACAGTAATCTGTTCAGTCATGCGTCACTGTCACCCACATTCTCCATGCCATCACATTTCTGTCTTGTCGTAAATACTTCAATCACAGCATGTCTCCCCTTGAGGAATAGCACTTTCTTGAACCAAAACGGAGGCCAAGGCAGTTTCACATTCCAGCCAACACCTCATCCATCAGATTGAGCAATAATGGCACCTTCTGTGTCCTTATTAAGAACAGTTTTCATAAGACACGGGGGACATGACTTTGTGAACAACAACAGTGTATCAATCAATACACATCAGCGCATCTTTAAAATCTTTAGGTGATAGCAAGGCCAAGTTGGAAATACTTCCATGTGTGCTGCACATGTTCTGACATCTTCTTTATTAGTGAAAAATGGAAACATAGTAAAAAGCAGTAGCACGGTTGGATACAAATGTATGTAATGTAAAATAACTTGAACCCTTTGATTTTTGCTGTATTGTGGTTCAATTTTGTTATATAAGGTTCTGCTTGGCAGGTTAAATACATTATCATCCGACTCTTGTGTCAGACACAGAGCTACAGATGAATGGCTTTGCATATACTGAAAGGTCATACGCTGTGAGAAAGCTCCACTTTTAAAGGACAAATACAATTATTTGCATAGTTGCACTTAACAAGTATAGGAAAGAGCCTTTATCAGTCCTAAGTTGGCAGCACGAGAAATGCATACAGAGGGTTTTTATGATATCAGCACAATCAGATGTTCGGTCTCATTATTTAGAGCACAAAACATGGGCATTCCTCCCACTTCACTGCTCAGTGCCGAAAACATAAAACTGAAACGTTGTCCTCGGAGAAGAATGAAAGGGCCCATATACAATGAGTAGTGTTAAAAGAGAGACAGACGAGTATTTGCTTTTTGTTTGCAGCACTACACGTATGAGATAATCAGGATATTGTGTTTTGTAATAATGGAGACACTTGATTTTAAATTAGTAGTATGCATACTGCACAAAGATTTATTGCTGCGGTTCATGTTGCATTGATTATGATCTTTGATTAGGGATGGGTATTGATAAGATTTTCACGATTCCGATTCCATTTACGATTCTCTTTAACGATTCAATTCTTTATCGATTCTCTTATCGATTCTTATTTTTTTAAAAAGGAGAACACACAGGTCGATTAGCTTTGAACTTTGTTTTATATCTTATCTTTGAACAAGACAGAAATGTAGGAGTAGCATGACCTTACAAACCCAACAGTGAGATCTTAAGAGATCCACAGCCTACTGCTCCTCGATGGGGTGCCACGAGGACCCCAGAAAAAAAACAAGTTGTAAATGTAAAATAATAATAAAATAAATATTCTTTTGTAGCAATAACAAAGTATAACATAAATTATTCAGTGGCAATTACACAAGAATGTCCAGTAACATTTACACTCTCCTTTTTAAAAGTATATATG
>VUQR01019377.1:0-18080 GCA_015108515.1 Hemichromis elongatus
AAAAAAAAAAAAAAAAAAAAAACAACAAAAAAAAAAAAAAAAAAAAAAAAAAAAAAAAAAAAAAAAAAAAAAAAAAAAAAAAAAAAAAAAAAAAAAAGAGGGGTGATAATATTAATCAGCTGGTAGAATGTTTAATGACTTGCAATAGCTTAGAAAGGGGCCCCAAATATGATAAAATTCTCCATATTTGCCCTTTGCCGCTAGGCCTATCTTTTGCAATTTAAGAAATGACATCACATCCTGAAACCAAAAAGAAACTGAAGGTGGCTTTGAAGATTTCCAAAGGAGTAAGATGCAACGTCTAGCTAAAAGTGATGTAAAGGCTAATATTTTGCAGTGTGTAGGGTTAGTTAGGCCAGTATTAACTGGAAACCCGAAAATAGCCAAAAAAGGGTCCATGCAGATCTGAGTCCCAAGAGCCTTGGAAAGAATAACTGAATACTGACTCCAGAAGCCATGGAGTCTTGGGCACAGAAAGAACATGTGACTCAGGTCACATGGGGTGGCATGACATCTCTCACACTGATCCACTACTTGTGGGTAAATCTCAGACAGACGAGACTTTGAATAATAAACCCTGTACAATACCTTGAACTGGATAAGTTGTAACCTGGAACAGGACGTACTATAACGGACATTGGATACTGCTTTCTCCCATTGTTGATCCGAAAAAACTACTGCTAACTCCCGCTCCCAAGCCCTCCTAATTTTAACAACTGAATGGACATCTAAATCCATAAGTTGTTTATATATTAAAGACATAATTGATTTTTTATTAGGTTTAAGTGACACAAATTCCTCCCACGGTTGGACATTTGGAAGAAAAGGGTAGGAAGGGAAGAGAGCAGAAGTGCAGTGCCGTGCCTGAAAATAACGGAATAGATTGGTAGCTGGAAGATTTGTTTCTGAACACAGGTCTAAAAAAGTTAAGAAAGTGCCATCTTTATAGAGATCTTTAAAAGCATTAATACCATGATGCTTCCACTGTACGTAGGTACCATCACTGAGACCGGGAGTAAACAGATGGTTCTGTGTGATGGGCATGTGTACTGATGCAGAGGTGTACTTAAAATGACTCCTGAATTGTGACCAAATCCTTAGACTAGACTGTACTACAGGATTTTTTGTGAAACGAGAAGGGTTAAGTGGTAGTGGAGAGAACACTAAAGCTTCTAAGGATGAGGAAGTGCACGACAAGCGCTCCAATTTACACCACAGCAATTCTTGAGATTCAAGCCAATGGGTCAATTTGTGAATATGAGTGGACCAATAGTAAAATTAAAAGTTAGGCAAGGCAAGACCACCATCAAATATCAGTCTCTGTAATAGTGATTTCCTCACCCTGGGATGTTTTCCTCGTCACAATAATGATATGACTAGCTGATCCAACTTTTTAAAAAAAGCTTTAGGTAAAAATATAGGGACACTCTGAAACAGAAATAACAATCGAGGCAAAATGTTCATCTTTACAACGTTGATCCGACCAATTAGGGACTCTGAAAATCTGATTGAATTTGAGTGATTAAAGGGGAGAAATTGGAAGAATATAAAGAAGACAGAGTTCGAGTCACGTTAACTCCCAAATATTTAAAGCCAGCAGGGCTAAGTCTAAAAGGGATGTCAGATTGTTTAAGTATAAGACTTAAAGAATTTATGGGGAAACATTCACTCTTTAGAAGATTTATCTTATAACCCGAAAGAGAGTGAAATTTACTTAACAGAGACACAATTGAGGGCTCTCCTGACTGGCTTGACAGTTTGCCAGAATCTCTTTGAGGCAGTCCAAAAGTCATTTTCCATGACCTCTCCAAGCTCTTCTCACACCCAAGTTTTTGCTTCAGCCTCTGCTTGCTTTCCACCTGGCCTGTCGAAGTCCCACATGATAGCCAAGCTGCATAGGACTCCTTCTTCACCCTAATAGTTACTTTCACCTCTGCTGTCCACTATCTGGTTCTAAGGTTACCACCATGACAGGGAACAACCACCTTGGGGCTCAGTACAGCAGCTTCAGCAATGGAGCTGCTGTCATACCATAGTCATAGTCATAGAAGCTTGTCCCCTTTCAATCAGTTCACTTGGCACAACACATATGGTATGTGACATGTATATATACCATATAGTAGCCACAGAACTGGAGTCGTACCACCAGCACTCAACCAACACTGAGTGCTGGTGTTCAGTTCTATCAAGCGATAGAACTGAACAAAAGTGCAGTGATGACTAACTAGCCAGAGCACAAATATCACTCAGATATTACCCATATGGAGACTTTATTCTACTTTAAATGTCATATATATTTATCATTGCATGCAATGTCACATACAGTGCATATTTACACTATGCCCAGCTGGTTTTGCATCATGCTTCTGGCAGCTAGAGTATCCCTTATTTGATAAAAGTTGGCAACCCAACCCAGGACCAATTTGCCATGGAAGAACCTACCAGGGGGCAAAGCCCCCCTAAAACATAGCCCCTTGGGGACACAAACCCACGATAAGGTATTGATTTGTAATATTAATATTAAAACTATAAAAAAGGAAAGGAAAAAAAACAAACAAAAAACAACCAAACAAAACAAACATGCATGTTACATGCATGTCCTTTGTCTATCTGATTATTTTAACAGCCTTCTTATTAACTATTATTTAAACGTTTAATATTTTATTTCTTTATCGATCTAGATTTGCAAAAAGTAAAATTAATAAAGACTTTGTACAACTGCTTGGAAGTTTTAGCTGGGTAGATTTTCAAAATAGCTCTACCTAGTTCATTAAAAGAAACCTTTTCGAAATAAAAAATAAACTACTGTGAAAAAAAAACAATTATAGAGTTTTCTTGTTGATGAATCATGAGAAATTTTTATTACACACTCTTGCAAATAATTAATGTAACAGGAGTTTTCAGGAATTGAACGGAAGTACTTTATTTTGAAAGTATCTAGTTGGTCATGAAGTTTTTCTTCCGGGCAAACTGCTCTGACTTCCGTGTTGTTAACAGGGTTTAGCTAGTCCACTGTAGTGTACGATGAGGCCCGGTTAGGTACGGACAGAATTTGGGGAACTTTGAAGAGCCAGAGGGATTATTGTTGACCTAACATCCTTAAGACTTTCTGACCCGCGGGCAGGTCCGTATCACCTCCAGACTGCTCGCCTTTAAACACGCTGAAACTGTAATTTACCGCCAACTCACCCTTTGTAATCTTTACAGTTTACAGGTTTTAGGCTGGATAATAAAATCCTTTGCGAGTTAACCTTTTTTATGTTTAGTTGAGTTCAATGTCAATAAATAGATTTGAGCCATTTAGTCTCCAGCCTGTGAGCGATCACATGATATTAGCTTGGCTTTTGCGAGTCTGCGAGTATGTGTTGGTCGACGGCTAAGCTACCTGTGCTATCGGGTTTCTCTGTGTTCGCCTAACCTACGTACCGTCATCATAACATTATAACCCAGTTTGTTAAAGAGCTACCTCGGTGTTTATTTCTAGCAGGAAAATATGGGTGTGATTTAACTGAGATCTGAGGTAAAGCAGAAGCGAATGTCTCCATTAAAGCCTCGACGCTGTTGTTGAAGTTTCACGTCAGAAGTGTCGCGTTGGTGTTTCCATTATATGGTGTGTTCACCCGAGGACAAGTTGGATATATTATTGGATTAGCTCTGCTGACCTGTTTGTAGTGATGAGTTGTTACTGCTGATGTGGGTGCAAAGGTCATAAGGACGACTTTATCCTCTGTTGTTTAAAACAACATCTTAAATCTTTACACTTCACTCCTCACACATTTTATCACATCTCTTGCCTTTTTAGAGATTTCAAGTTGGAAGTTTGATTCCTGTGACTCAAACAGTGTGGCTACAGTGTGATAAGATTCACTTATAAAAATCTGTTTCCGTTAACACATCGGAGTAGCATTTTTGCAAAAGTTTAAGTCAACCGAATTAACCGTGTTAGGTGCCCGAGGCGTAATAAACACGTTGTCCAGGACATCTGTTTATTTTGTAGTTAAGTGCAAAGCAGCTGGCTGTAGTTATAATCTGCCCTATTTCTGTCTAATAAAGATATTAGAGCAGAATTTAAAATCCTGTTTTTTCCAATGTAATTTTCAGATATTTTTTTTTCTTTTTTTTTAGATCAAACCCACAAGTCACATCTAATGGACTAGCAGGTAACACTTGTTAGCAGTTGTTAACATCCTTTGTGTCTTTACGTGGAACATCAGCCAGCAATGGCCAGTAATTTCCGTAGCTATATCTGGGACCCGGTCCTCATCGTGTGCCAGATTGTGCTGATGCAGTGCATCTACTACAGCTTCTTGGGCCTGTGGTTGGCTGGAGTGGACAGCCTTGTGCAAAGTAGTCGGTCACTGGACCAGATCTTCAGCTATCAAGTGAGTTTTAACATATATGTGTGTGTTTATGTGTTTTTGTGTCACATATTTGCTCTCTTAAAATGGTATTTAAATATTTTCTCTGCTTTGATAGGCTCTCGGTTTTGCAACCGTACAAGGCAGGCTCTCAATGATGGCATTCATCTTGAATTCTCTTACATGGTGAGAAATATCATCGGTCATTTTTCTGTATATCATGGATGAGAGTTGTGTGACAGCTAAACAGCATCCTGTTTTTAAAGCATCCCATGAGGCATTCATCAAAGGGGTGTTTAGACCTTATTTACACCTGTGCATTTACACATTTACTTAAGTGCAACGGTTGAAAAGTTTAAATATTTACATAGAAACTGATACACATTTAATGCTCGGTGAAACTCAAACTTTGGCATCTTTGTGTACTAACTTTTCTGTGTCACTTTTCCTGCAGCGCCCTCGGTCTGTGGTTCTTCATCCGCCGAGGAAAACAGTGCCTGGACTTCACAGTCACCGTGCACTTCTTCCACATGATCGGCTGCTGGATATATAACGCTCATCTTCCGGCCGCCTTGTCCTGGTGGCTCGTCAACATAGCCTGCATGGCGTTGATGGCTGTAATTGGAGAGTACCTGTGCATGCGGACTGAGCTCAGGGCAATTCCTGTCAACACTGGACCGAAATCCAACCTGTGAATTTTCTTTGGTGACAGGCTGAAAGCTTGTGATGGGTTCATCCTTGAGGGAATCACTGAGGAGAGTTTTTCCCCCTTCCACTTTTGGAAAAGAAAAGGAACATGAACCTCTTTCAGCACGCATGTCGGATTTTCGTGAATTGTCTTGTTTCCATCAAGTGGTTCACCTAGAGGACCTGATCTATTTATTCATAGCTGCACATTAAATATTGGACAGTGCAAATTTGTAGCGTATTAAGATACCTGTTTTAAGTCTTTTGAAAGCACATGCCAGTTTACATCCTCCTTTAAACTTAATGACTACAAATGTTTTTGTTTTTTTGTTTTTAGGAAGTTTTTATGTTGAAATTCATTATTTTCATTCCCTAATTTTAAGACTTTTTTTCTGATTGTTGTTGAATTGGAAGACATACACATCCGCAAATTAAAAAGCTCTGTCCTAACAGCACTTTAGAGATGCCAATGTGCAAATTTCACATCAAAGTTTTAGTTACTGCTTCTTAAAGCTGCTTTTAAAGTTAAATATGTGGAGAAATGTGTTTTTAGAGTGCAAAAAGTTACAGTGCTTAGCAGGTTTATTAGATCATCTATCACAAAAATAAATGTTTTAAAAAACTAAACTACAAAAAGTAATTTTTCAAATCAGGAATGGATGTAAATAATTGTTATTTGGCATCTTAATAATGAAAAAGTGCTTTTCCACTTTTTTAGCTTTCTTTTTGGTAAAACAGTACATTTTAAAATTAATAGCAAATAATAATAATTATATTGTTGTTAATTTAGGGAAGCTGTGGCATGAATCTTACCCTGGTGATCTAATAAATTTCTTAAGCACTGTATGCTAATCAGTAGGTCATCATGTAAATCCAAATATAGGAAAGATTTTTATAATCATCATAGTATTGTAATTGGGGCTCATTAATTGGTCCAAAGTAATAAACATCAGGCTCAGTTTGATGTTTCCTACATTCAGCCTCCTAATCCTTATTAAATGCTTTTCTTTTTGAGTCTGTACCACATTTTGCACGACAAGCATTGTTGCGTTCTGTCTCTTTATGTCATGATGTATTATGCAAACTGTTTGGCCACTTCGGGGACAGTTTGTCAGCCACCAGCTGTGTTCTGACAGCTGGCTTTATCTGTGTTTCTAAAAAAAAAAACTGCTGTTTGGGGAGGATGTAATGGGGAAAGTCCTAAAATGTGCAGCTCTGATGTCTTTTTCTTTTTCCTTTTGGAGCAGTGTCAGACTTCTCATTTCACTGTTGGCTTTTAAACTCTTAACAGAATTGACTTTTTATCTTTAATGTGCTACAGCCCGTGTTACACACGCTCATGATGCTCTTCTTCAGACTGTCAGTTTAAAACCTTTGCAGCTTTGATGGTGCAGATGATGCAGTGTCTTGTTTTGCAGTCACGTTTTCCTAAGGTGTGAAATTAGTTTATAATTATGATGCAGGGGGCGATATTGGAAGATGCAGCCTCAAATTGGAAAGCAGCTCCCATTCAAGCTGTTTTGAGTAGGAACAGAAAAAGCTAGCCTGTCCAAAGAAAATGTAATCCACCACCTTTCAAGGTAATTAACATGGTATGTCGATGACTGGTTTTCTTAAATATGCACAATATAAGATGCTAATGAGGAAGGTGTAGCCTCAGCTGCTAGTAAGCAAGAACTGAAAAGAGTCAGGATTTCTACCCCTTCTCTCATCCTCCCATCCAAGCGGGAGCTTCATATTTACTCCACAGCAGAGATGTTAGACTCATTTTACACATGCAGTCCATTTTGATCTTATGCGGGCCGGACCAGTGAAACTTCAGTTTCTGTCTGTGTACACATTTCATCAATGATTTATCTTAATTTAAGACAAAAGTGCAATTTTAACAGTATGTCTTGGTTTTCTACAGGATAAAGAAATGCAACACTGTAGTAAATGAAAGAAAACCTGTCAGCACAACTCGTTGGGCTTCATTGTAAGAAGTAACTGTGTAAAATACAGGAATCTTAATTACTTTGGTGTATTGTGAATGGCAGTCGGGAAGGACTGTCAGTTGGAAAAGATGTAAAAACTTGAAAAAAACTGTAAAAAGATTAAAATTTATGTCCTCCTTCACTTTCAAAGCCATCCAATTGGCTGGTTTGGGTTCTTCACCCATCCAATTCTGGCTGCTGGGTCCTGTGTTTTACACCGCTGCTCTATATAAAAGTGAGCCGACTCTAACAAAAAAGCAAACAAGTGTTTCCAAAATCTCCACAAATTACTTTATTCTTACTTTGTTCAAACTCGTGACTATTTCTAAGCTGCTGTTATGTTATCCAGCAGTGGAACCGCAAAGTGTTCACATCACCCTTTGTATCTTATACATTTTTTTGGTAATGTAAATCAATATATGAACTGTGGATGGATCTATTCACGTCATTAAATTCCTTGGGGAGAAAAAAAAGATCACAGACACAGTGTACGTGTTTCTCCTTTCTGAAAATTTAAATGTGAGGTGTCTGCACAGCTCATGTCAATTATATTAAAAGGGTAAAATCTTGGACAGGAAATTGCAGGGGGGGGGCAAAAAACAAACATTGGCCATCATGCTTCAGACATCAAACACGGCTCCTCTAATGAGGAAATTGCCACATGTATGTCTTTATTCTCCAAACGTTTCCAGCCCTGGGCCGTGATCCCTCGCTGCAGGAAGTGTCCAGGTGGAAAGCAGCAGATGGGAGAGCACTAACGAGTTGAAAAACGCTAGTTGCAGTCGTCCTTACCCTCACTTTGCTGCGGGGATGACTAAAAACAGAAACTGTAATAGATGGGTTAAATTTGGCTGCAATCAGTAAATGTACTACCAGCTTCCATCTTAATGCTGTCACTCTCCTGAAGCCAGTGAGCGCACACTTAGGTTTTAAACATTGTGCTTTATTATTACAAACACATTACTTTTCCATATATTGCTTTATACAGTGTGTATTAAACTGAAAAAAACCCAAACCCTCACATGGAAACTGAACTTGGTTTTACATTCAGGAGTTCCTTCCATGTTTGAGCTGTCATTATTAGGATTACTATGGTATCATCATGCTTTGTTCAACAGCAGGAAAAAAAGTCCCTTCTTAAGAAGTGACTATTGTATTGCTCATGCTTTGAGGACATCACAACTTTTTTCTTGTATTGTCACCGCCAGGTACACAGTGGATAACGTAACAGCAGTACAAACCTCTTTCTAAAAAAGCTGTGGCATTAGGCAAAATATCAATAAAAACAGAGTGCCGTGTTTTGCAAAAGATTTAAACCCCGTAATTCGTGAAAAAGGTACAAAGAAAATATTTTTAAACTTTGTTATTTTGAAATATCTTCTTATTTTGAAGGTGATGCTGTTAAACTACTTGACTGGTGTGTAAAATTATTTTTAGTAAAGAAAGTGTGTCAGGAAAACTATGTCAGAAGTAAGGATGGTGCATAATGTCACTGAAAGGTTCAGAGAAAATCAAAAAAAAAATCTGTCTGCAAGTGAAACGGCTAAAAGCTAATGTTGAAGCTGTGCTCTTCAGGGCCTCACGTAGCACTGCATTAGAGATAGTCGTGATTATGCTGTGAGGATTAGTATAATGACTCAGGACCACTGTCGGAGAAAACATTTGTCTTAGCATCCATAAGAATAAATGAAAACAAACAAAAATAAAGAAACATCCTGATATGTTGTCTTCTCTGGTAGTTGCATAAATTATTAGATCTTACCACTTACATACTAGAAACTAGAAAAAGTATATGGGAAGCATTAGTACGCATGACAGGGTAACTTGCAGATATACTATACAGGACAAAAGTATTAGGCCACACTTTTTAATGTTTGAATTTAGGCACCTAACCACACCTCTATTCTGCTTCTGAAAGAGTTTACTGAGTTTAAGGGCTGCCCTGTACTAGGATGTAATTGTTACATCATCAGTTGTTACTTGGGGTTTATGCTTTTTGATCGATGTTGTAACTGTTGTAACCGCAAACCCCTCTGAAACCCTCAGCCATAACCTGATTTGCACTTCTCTAGAAATGTAACTACTTGTCAGGTCATGAGAGCCCGTAACTATTGTGACTTGCCTGTTCAGTACAGTTGATTTTTCCTTTTAAATGAGTCAGTGTGAGAATAACATCATCAATATGACATATCAATATGAGGATTTATAAATATCAGCAAATTCCTGGAGGGAGATTGCTGAAACTGTTGGGAGTAGATGTGATTAGGAAGGACAAAAAAGTGAAAAAACTGAGGTACAAATACGTTTGAACCCCCAAAAAACTGTCTATAATAAGAAGAGGAAAAAATCTGAGCATTTTATTTATTCCTATCACCTGGCACCCCATATGAAACACCGGGACACGACCACACATAATGCACCAGCACAAGCACAAACGACATCAGCCGCTTACGTAGGTTACGTTGTAGTCTCTACAAAGATTCCCTGCAGAAGTCTAAATCAGGACTTAGTGGTATTATTGCAAAGTGGAAGTGTTTAGGAACCACAACAACTCAGCCAAAGAGTGGTCACATAAAGTTACAGAGCAGAGTTGGCGAGTGCTGAGGTGCATAGTGCATAAAAGCTGCCAACGCACTGCTGTCTTAGTAACTGCAGAAAAACTCCTCTTGCATTAACATCGGCACAAAAACTGTCCAGTGGGAGCTTCATGGCATGACTTTCTATGACTGAGCAGCTCCTGTAGGTTTAGGTAGCCCAATACTTTTGTCCATCGAGTGTATGTAAAATCATTAATGCTAAACAGGCTTTAAAACAACGTATGGTGGCATCTTCTTTGGAGAAAAACTGAACTGTTGAGCAGCTTAACGAGCATAAATTGTGAACAAATTGATTTCAGAACTACATTTGGTCTTCTCCATTCCCAAATGCTTGTAGAGTGTTGTTACAAGAAGTGATGAACATGCTCTTATCCCAAGTGCTTTTGAGATGTGCTACTGTCATTAGCAAAGTGACATTTGTCCAGCTTATTATATTTAGTATGTTGTGTAATTTTTATTTTATATATAGGGTTTACATGATTTCCAAATCCAAGCATTCTGTTTTATTTGACTCTTCCCACCTTTTTTGGAAAAGGGGTTGCACTTTGAAAGATGAAAGAAATAGAAACAGAGCAAACATGCTGATGGAGTGTAAGTAAGTATGAGGGTGAAGGTAATACATCTGTATAACAAAGGATGCAGGCACATTGAGGAGCTAGCGTAACTTCATGCACAGATCAAGACCACTGTACGCCATCTCCGAGGTAAAATTAACAAACTGTCCATTTTTCTGAAGCACTGCCACAAAAATCACCATGCACTTATGATAACGTAAATGTCTGAAAGATCCAACTCATGAAATTTTGTTAGGATCAGTTTTAAAGCAAATATGTATATATGGACAGTTTGGGCAAAAAAAAAAGAAAAAAAAGAAGATAAACACTATTTCTCCACCATTTGAATTTACTCTCAACCAAAGGGCTGGATGTTGTTTTAAGAATAAAATGGGTTTTTTTCATGACAAATTCACCAAAATATTAATCACAAAAGACAGTTACTATTTGTGACATCTCATAGTCTTTTTGTGTTAAACAGATGCAAGTTATATTGCTACAAACTGCAGCACTCAAACTCATTTCAGTGCACATTATCTTCCTGTTTGCTGCTTCTGAAGTTTGTTATTATTCTCACAATTTGACTTAATAAATAAGAAAATGACATTTAGAAGAGTAGTACATTGTTTGATATATCAAACACATATTAATGATGTCATCGGTGAAACTTTATGGCAGATTTGTCTTTGAAAATCCATCCATATGTAGTCTGTCTTCCACTGGAGTATGCAGACTACTTTAATGCAGAAGTTTACAATGCCAGGATTTAACTAAAGAATGGATGATGTGCAATACACATCCTCTGTTTTTGGTGTCTTTATAGCAGCCATGTAACATCAGCCATGATGGGCTGAAGCCTCATAAAGAGAAAGGGAATCAAAAGTTGTGTACGAATTGCTGGATTGTCACCTTACTACAACATTTTCTACCCTTCAAAACAAGTAAAATGGCGAATTCACCTCTATAGTGCATACAAATGTTGTTTAGTCATGTAGTTCAGTCACATAGATGTCTGTTTTGGCTCTTTGTTTGATCGGAAATAACTTCAAATAAACAAAAAGCATGGAAATTTGTGTTTTGGTCGATAATTTGTATGTTGTAACAATATGTCTTGGCAATAAATCTTGTATTGCTGGAAAACCTGTTTATTTCCCCTCAAATGCTGCCACATTTTTAAGGAAAATGCATTTGTGAGTTGAGCAGCATAGTTAAGTATGAGGGCTGCGCCCATGAAAAACATCAAATCTTGTTTGTCATTGTAAAATTGCCGATATACTTTGTTTCTTCAAACTTCAATTGTCCAATCTAATGAGCACTGAACAAGAGTCAGTAGCAGAGGGTGCAACCCACATACTCAACTCTGCTGCTCAACCCCAAAATGCATTTTCCTTACAAATGTTGCACCTTTAAGGGGAAATAAACAGGCTTTACAACAGTATACTATTTTTTCCAGGAAGCATTGTTACAACAGGGATCAACTAACCAAACACTAATTTCCTTGATTTTTGTACCAAGTTTGTAAGAAGCTTAAAAGCTTGGTAAGATGTTATTCTTCATGATGTGTCTCTCTAGTGTTTGCACGGAGCAAAACTGCATTTATACAAACTCAGTGGAGGTCAAAAGGTTTATGCTGTAGCTCATAATTAAAGAGGCAGACTGGCATTGTAATAATCTGACAGCCCCATTTTCTGTACTACAAGCAGCAGCTGGTTAGTTTAAAAACTGGAAATAAGAGGGTGGGGCACAGCTACCAGCACAGATCACTCACAAACATTTTATAAATAATTTCTTCAAATTATACAAAAGTGAAAAAAAAAATAAAAATTAATGACAAGCTAAGCTAAAACTGGTTGCTATGCCTTTCATATTTACTGGTGAGATCAGTGGTGGGGTCAGTTTTCTAAGTTACTTATTGTAAATGTCAAACTTTTCCTTTAAGGACCATGATGAAATCAGATTGTACACAAAACACACCATGGATGCAACAACTATCTTATATACAAAAGTGTGAGCGATGAATAAAAACTTATTTGGGGTTAAAAACTACAAAAACTGGATGTTATAATTTCACATAGGTAAACTATATTGCAAGCTGTGTTTAACTCCATGACATTGTACAGATATATGCGGCAATGTGCCCGCTCCTTGTACAGTGTTAGTAACCCAGAGCCATAGGTGTCTGATAGTAGACCGAGCTGACCAAATTGCATGTGAAACTCATGAGAGTGTGTGCTTTTTAAACTGTTTACAATGCAATTCTTTCTGCTACTCCGCCCAAAGCTGGAGTATTTGAGAGAATTTCAAACATCATTCATCACAGACATCACCGACTCTAGGTCAAAATAATCCTTTGAAACATTTGTGCTCTTAAATCCTTGGCTTTAAGTTTAAACTCTGGAGGACTGAAACACAGCGAATACGACGCCCTTCTCATCCCACCCTTGCTTCATCTATGCAGAAGCCCAGCCGGGCCCAGTAAAGGCCAGCATTAGCAGCAGGACGAAGACAGCGTGAGATGAACTTAGACTGGGAGAGGAGCTGGGACTGCACAGATCAAACAGACTTCCCTGGAAGCGTATCTTCCTGGAGTCCTGCCTCAGAGTCTCCCAGATGGAGCTGACTTCCTCCTGACAGTCGGACAGTGCCGTGAGGGCACAAGTGTGGAAAGCTTCCCAGTGGCTGTGGCAAATAAAAGGATCATCAAATCAGCACTGTGTCTGACATTTCACTAGGAAGTCATCCCCACAACAGCATGCAGACATGCACTGGCTGTGCCTGATCAATTCACTTGCCAAAAATCTATCACTCAAACCGCTACGAAGGATGCAAGTAAGTCAAGCTGTGCTTTAATTACCATGGCAACTGTATGAGAGAGAGTGAAACAATATCACAGATGATATTGCAAATGGGCAATTTTCAACCAAAGGATTAAGTGTAAATCTTTGTCTTCAGTGCACTATGTTGGGGTTGTGGAGTGCATGCAGTAACAGTGACAAAGAACTTCCCCCCGAATTTCATTACTGCTGCAGCGAGGTCATAAATTATTTAGCACAATGGCTCAGTGTCTCAGCACCATTCATTTCTCTAGTCTCCTCTTCTCTGGGATTGTGGCATCTGCTCCCTTTCTCTCCAGTATTTTGTTACGAAATGAATATTTCATTCAGTATCTGTCTAAATTATTGCTCTCAATTACACCTTATTTGATCCTAATTCAACTGAAAAACAATTTTGTGCAGCAATGGGCTTCCTAATCGACCCACAAAAGCTGTTTTTTCTCTGCATTTTTTGTTCTCTCTGCTGGGGTAATCATTTGTATTAGTGCACATGAAAGCTCTACTCACAGAGAGTGATGAGAACTCAAGCTCACAAAACTACAGGAATTGTCTAGCTGTGCACGAATAGATGCGAGTCTGCTCTCGCACTCGCCAGTAAAGTAATTATCACCTGCATACAGCTGCCACTCCCCTCTCACTGGTCACGTTCTCCTGGTAGTTGTCCATGCTCTCTCCCAGCTCCAGGACACATTCAGAGAAGTCCTTATAAACGTTCTCACACTTCACATCGACAGAGTCTCCTGGCACTGCTAAGGACAGGAATACTGAAAAAACAGATACAGGAGACAGCTTTCTTTACCACATTTGTGATGCTTTGTCCACTGACAAGCTACAAATATCCATGAAAGAAAAAAATCAGCTTCCACCGAAAGTGCACACAAATCAAATTTCTTTCTCGTTAAGTGTCTGGCTTAAGATTTCAGCTTACTTCCAGACTTCACTCATGAATATGCAACTTTTAAGCAAAGACCTCTCTGTTACATTTAGCATAATAAATAGTATTACTCCTATTTAATTTGATAATCAGCAAAACTATGTGACAGGTTGTCAACCTTTCACTTCAGAAGCTGACTCCCCACCCCACAATGCTTATCAATAATTAAGAGGGACAAAAAGGGGATCCAAGTTAAATAAAGGTCAACATCAGAAAACACTTTTGTTTATTTTCCCTACCAAAAGATCACATTCATTCGGCTCATGATCTTCCTGGTCGTCCAGCCCCACAGTTTTGGAGCAATTGCTTGAGACAGATGTAATGTGGTGGAAGGAAAACAGTCCTGACCACTGCAGCCCAAAGCTCGCTTTGTCAATAATAAACTGTAGTGATTACAAAGTGCATATTTCTGTATTTTAGTAAAAGTGACAGTTGAGTTAAAAAAAAACATTCCGTGAGTTTTTGTCTTTAGGTAAGCGTTTCATGCAAGAAAGCCTGCACTCTAAGTATAGATACAACACCCAGTGGGCTATCTACCGTCGCTACAAGCAGTTGGCAGTGGTACAGGTCTGATAACCAACATCCAACACTGATGGAGATAAATAAGATTACGGTCACAGAACCTACATTCTACTGCAGGAAGATTAAAAAAAAAAGACAGCTTTCTGTGCCAAACCATCCCAACAGTCTCCCACCTTAAAGCGACTGAGATTGAGATACCGTACCGGTGGCAAAGGCAACAATCCACCCGATCTTCGTCGACATGTAAAATCCCATATCATCCCATTTCAAGCCGAGCGGAGGGCGCGGGATGCTGGTGAGGCGCCGGAATAAAAAGAAAAGCGGCTTTGACTCACACGGAGGTGATTAGCTGCCCGTCATTAATGTGAGTCGGTGTGCATCAGTGATTTAGAGCCGATAAACACTTGGTAGGTGTGTATTCACAGTCTTTCCCTGCTCCGGCCGACTGCTGACGTTACCTGCCCCCCGGCGCGCGCTGAGCTCATCTTCCCCCCTTCAGCACCGGACAGTTCTCGTGTCCCCGAGCGGGAACCACGGCCCTGCTTCATCAGCCGTTCATGCTTCTGTGAGACACCTGACACGGGATGTCATCACAGGATGTCAGCTTTTACACTAATATGTATATATATATTTATATGGAAAATGTGGTAATGTTGTGGAAACATACAGCATTTTTCTCTTTCCTGATTTATTTTTCTTTCTTTCTGTATACTTTCATGATAAAGCTAATTTTAGTATTAAACAAAGATAATCGGAGTAAATATGAAATGCTCATCAAGATGCTCTTTGGTAAATGTGAGACGAGTCTTTGTGTTCTTTAAGGTTAGCAATGGTTTCCCCTTTAAAGCGCTCCCATGGATGCCACTTTTGCCGTCTCTTTCTCACTGTTGAATCATGAACTCTGGCCTTAACTGAGCCAAGTGAGACCTGCACGTCTTCAGATGTTGTTCTGGGTTCTTCTGTGATCTCCTGGATGGGTCAATAATCCAGTCTTGGAATAACTTGTGGGAAGATTCATTAATGTTCCAAGTTTATTCAATTTGTGGATAAAAGCTCTCACTGAGGTTCACTGGAGTTCTAGAGCCTTAGAAATTGCTTTACCCGGACTGCCAGATGTCAATCACTTTGTTTTTCAGCAGTTTCTTTAAACTGTGTCACGATGTGTTGTTTTTAAGATCTTGTAGTCTACTTCACTTTGTCAGAGAGGCTCTTGTTAAGTGATTTCATGATTTAGCAGATCTGGCATTAATCAGGACTGGTTGTAGCTAATGAAAATGAATTTAACTATGTACAGTAGATTACAATAACTTTACTTCAGAAAAGCACATGCAGTCAGGAAATACAGAGAAAAGCATAAATAAATAAAACAAACAAACAAACAAAAATGATGATAACCTAGACAAGAGAAGAAAAAAGACTTTGTTTAGCCTTTTATTGTTTCTCAGAAGGCATTACATCACAAATACTGACATACAAACTGAAAGACCGAATCACTAACACTGACTGAAGACTGAAATAAGAATTGTACTTGCAGCTGCCACTGTACCATTTAAAAAAAATCATTAATGGATGTTAAAAAAGCAAGCCATGTGTCGTAATTAAAAAAAATCAACTGTATGTTTTTTTAAAATTTTTTGCAAGGGACTAGATAAGGCAGAGGAGGGTTTGATGATAGGGAATAGTGGAATTATTTCATTATACAAATAAAACATGGATGGTCTGAAGTCATAAAATCCAGAAAAAACAGTAAAAAAAAAAGAAAAAAAAAGTGGCAAGAAACTCGAATGGAGCCCTCTTCAAGAAGGCAGTTCATGCTAGCCGTTGTAATCTTAATTACTGATTGTCTTATTTTTCCCATCACATCTCTCTCTCTCTCTCTCTCACACACACACAGATAGAAAAGTCCCTTTAAAATGAACTACAGTTCAGTCCTTTTAGTGTTTAAATGGTCACAGCTCAATGAGAGCAGAGGAACCCAGGATCCTCTCAGCATGTAATACCTTGAGACTGCATCGATCTCCGATTCTCAACCATTAAAAAATATGCTTTAAAATCTGAATTCCAGATATGTTGAGTCTTTGAAAATATGATCTGAGTTATAGTTGTGAGGTGTTACGAAAGTTTGATTGAGATTCTAACAATAATGGAAGGCAGCGCGTTTACTGGTCTCTCCCGGCCGCCCTCTTGGTTCGTTTCCGGGGGGATGCTTTAGGGGAAGCCTTGTCTGCAAAACAGGAAGTAAATATCAAATACTGTCGGCCTGCTTGTGTTGCTTCATTTTACAGTGAATAAAAATAGTATAAGAAAAGGATCCCTTCACCATCAAAGTAAGAAAAAAACAAAGAAAAACAGAGATCAAGTGGAGCAGTGTAAATATAACAGCTGAGCAAAATGAACTTACTCATCACATTAAGAGTCTCCTGAGGAATCCAGCTGATGTCCACATCATTTATTCCAGCAGTGCCCTTTTCTATTTTCACAGAAATCCTCTTTTTCTGCAGATCACACACATAAAGGTATAAATACCATATTATGTCATGTTTAATCCAATTTATTCACCTTGATGCTGACTTTACCAAAAACATTTCTTCATATTTACATTGATTTACAAAGATGTGCCTCATCTCATGTACAGACAAAATATCCCTAGATAAAAACAGAAGAGCCCAGGGACGATGAGCACATACCGTCCTCGAGTCCAGGACCTGGTACATCCCGAAGAGCAGCAGGGACACCAGTCCCGCAAGGAACACGTACATAAACATCCTGCATATAAAAGCAAGAACTCCAGGTTACAATTACACAAGAGCACAAACAAAAAAATGCCAGATTTCTTTTTTCCAAAAGGAGTACGCTGTCTTCAGCTCGACTAATATTTCTGTCAACAGTTTGTGTGTCTTGCACCAGCAGCACAATCCTGGCTGCGAGTCTCTTTGTGACAATTTCACACCTCCTTTTACAGGTTTGTACGTGTAGTGCAATCTTCTGGGAGAGCTGCTTTTGTGAAGCTCAGCGATCCGGATGTGCCAAAACGACGTGACAAATAGATTTTTGTGCATTTCCATTTTTGGGGGGTTTTCTCCAACGGAATTTAAAAGAGGCAAAACACTTCATTTGTAATTTCAATTTTGCCTTTACATTATAAAAAAAACCACAGAAAAGCATACGTTTCTCCATCCAGTCCCTCTTCTCGTTCAGTGATGGTGACAGTCTGGTTGTAAATGGCAGTCTGGAACACGTTGCCCTAAATTTGTTTTTATAAGAAGAGAAATCAAAAGACAAACAGGAAAAAAAAAATAATTTAGGAGCTTCTCTTTAGAACGGATCATTAAAATGACTTAGCATTGGTTAATAGTGCAGAAAAGAAGCAGTCAAAGCTCAGCAGGGGGAAATGATGACAGTAAGGACTCCTGGGAATCCATTATTATGGGAGAGAGAGAAAAAAAAGAGTTGCTAACAAAATGTAGTGCTGATGAAGATTTCTTCAAGGCTTTTAATATTCATGAATCATGAATAATCATTAGGTGTGCTGTGAAAAATATTCCTGACAGTTACTGCCTGATATCTCCATACCCCCCCCCCCCCCCCCCCCACCCAAAAAAAAAAAAAAAAAAAAACAAA
>VUQR01019379.1:0-13111 GCA_015108515.1 Hemichromis elongatus
CGTGATGGTCATCTAAACGCAGCGCACAGTAATAGCAGGTTTTGTAATAAGGCAAATCGCGCTAACATAATATGCAATGCTAGTTGATTAGTTACCTGCAGTATTAACGGGAGAGGACGTCCAAACGCTACCGCTGCTGCTGGGTTGAGCTTCGCTAGTCCGGAGCGGATCAAAAACACGACATTCATTTAAAGCAGTCGCGTTTTTCGAGCAAATGCTTTTGCATATTCGTAGTGTTTCCTCCCTTTGATGAAATCTCTACTTTGCAAGTATTGCAAGTTGCCCTGTCGTCATCCTTTTTCATAAAATATAACCAGACTTTTGAGCGTTTGTACCGCTTAGCCGCCATGTTTCCTACTGGCTAAAAGACGCTACGCAACGTGGTGACATCATTCGAGGCTACGGGAATCGATAAGGGAATCGTTTGTAAAAATTGTTAACGATTCCACGGAATCGAAACAGTGGGAACCGGTTCTCAACAAGAACCGGTTTTCGATACCCATCCCTAGTTGTAACACAATAGTTTTCCATTTCTGGGAAATATTTATCATTTTAATTTCAGTAGCTTTCAGTTTGTTATTTAGATGCAGCTTTCCTGCTCTAATTGAGCATTCAAAGTGCTTCTTACCACCAGCCACATTCATATTCACACACATATTCACACAGCTTACTGACAGACCCATGCAGTCACAGTTCACTGCTCAGGGGTGAGCATCTAGCTCAAGGACACTTAGGCATGTGGAATCAATCTGCTGACCTCGTGCCAACAGATACCAACACAAGTGTGTTGGTATCTGTTGATGTAGTCACATTCATAGGGCTTTTAATTGATTCACTTTACATTCACAAGCCATCTAATGTTGAAAAATATTAAATGTCTAATGTCTTTGTCCGGGGGGGGGGCAGTACCACCTGTCATTGTTTGTTTCCTGTACAGAATTTGAAGCTGCTTTCTATCCTGAAACTGTAAGATTAACAGCACAAAGTCAGCAGCACAATTTGATCATGATGTTTTTGAAAAATACATTAGAAAAGATGTGTTTCAGAAAAAAAATACAACAATAGCACAAGCTGTGGAACAACAATAACCAAATTATCCTTTAAAATGTTCTACAGCTCAACCTTCAGTTCCTTACCTGAAGTATTTCTCAAGCTCAATAACTGCTAAACTAAGGGTTTTGCCAAGGTGACGTCTCTGCTGCTCCTGGACCCAGGATTTCAACGTGGGCTCACAGTCTGATCTGCCATGCCTCTCATTCTGGATTACATGGGGAGGTAGATATTAGAAAGAAAAAAACAACTCTACTGTTATGCAATTAGAACTCGTTGACATTAAATATACTATGCAAATAATGACAAGAAAGAATGAAAATGGTATAAATGCACTGTTAACCTTTATTTCTTACATGTAAATAAAATTTTGATATGTTTTAATGTTGTCCATGTCCTGCATAAGCCATTTTCGGAGTCAGTTTTTTCTCCACACTTAATTATTATATATTGGAATTCAGAAATTACAATATATTCAGTGCACACAATCATAAATTGTGCCTATTAAAAGCCTGATACCTGTTATTTCTCTGTGTACATGTTTAGCACTTCAATTTCTTGGCTGATGAACAAAACGTGTATTTCATCAATGTTTAAGCTCACACTAGCTGTACACATAAGCAGCACTGCAGGTGGGAAATTAGCAATAGCCATAAAGCTACTAATCGGAAGGTTGGTGGTTCAATCCCTGGCTGTCACAGTTTCCATGCCAAATATCCTTGGGCAAGATATTAACCCAAAGTTCCAGTGCAGCCATTGGAGTATGAATGTGTGTGAATGTTAGATAGAAAGCACTGTGCTTACATGAAGGGTTGTAAGTAAAGGGAAGTATGTCACTCACCCTTATAAAATAATAAATAAAACTTTTTCTCAAAAACATTTTTACTCATCCTTGTATGCTTTGATTGTTGAATGGTTAGCACTGTTGTCACACAGAGCATCATTATGGTTTGAACCATCTGATCTTCTGGGGATTTTCTATGTGAAGTTTGCACACCTGTCCGCCAAAACTAAACTGCATAAGCATTTAATTTTTTTTATTTCTTTTAAAAGGAACGATGGAAGTTTTTATGATTTGTTTGGGTTTTTTTTTAACCTTAATGGCCATAATACACATTCATACATAACTCCTTTAAGATTACCTAATGCAGCTTCTAGTCGATGCTTGCTTTTTGCCTTCTGTTTTCTTCCTTTTGTTTCTAAACTCTCCCAGTTTCTTATCAGACGCAGTAATGCTTCATCTAGACTTCTTCTAAACAGTAAAGTGGTTCTGCTCTGTTGATCCTTCAAGCAAACCATCAGCACTCACAACAAACCTGAATGTAGTTGTGGATTAAAGTGATAAAGTCATCCACTGTCATCTGTAGCACAGCATAGGCCTCTGGTACAGATGCTCCTTCATCTGCCTGAAAAATGGCAAAGACAGTAAAAGGTGTTACTGCTAAATAAGCACTCGTGAAAACACTTCTCATTCGTTTATGGCAATTACGGCAAATTTGACAAGTTCACATTCATGCTTCACTTTGAGTAAAGTGAGGTAAAAGGGAAAAATATTGCATGTGTCTTATCACCTGCGCACAGGGAGCTCTTCTCATCCAGCTCACACTGCGTGGGAGGGATTGTTTCTCGATGGCACAGTTACAACCCAGAGCCTGTAACGAGGCCAGCAAAGCGCCGCCTCCTTCTAGCTGCAAGAGAGCTGCACACACAAACACACTCAGCACAATTATAGCCACAATTAGCACATTTAATGACTTCAATATTACTGCAGGTGAAAGACTGGCTGCATGTGCAGTTTAAAATAAAATTGTGATGATCTGCATTTATCTAGACTGCCAAGTATAATTTAATGTTTTCTTCTTACCTGGATCCACCACCACCACCATATGTTTAATACATTCCTCTGGCCTCAGGGCCCTAGCAGCCTCTGCCAGAGCTTTCCTCTCTTTTTTCTGTCTCTCTCGTTCCTCCCTGAGCACATCCTTGTCTGGCTGCTGTCTCTTCTTGGCCTGCCTCTTACTCAGAGCCACCTCCCTGGAGGTCTGGATCTCCTCAACCATTTGCTTGCCAAGTTTCTTCTTGGAAGGAGAAGTGTCTGTGTTCCTTGCTCCCTTCAGAGCCAGCTCTTGAAGCTCCTGCCCACAGCCCACTTTTCCCACCTGATGTGAGCCAAGCAGGCACTCTGACTCTGAAAAGGTATTCTGGCCAGAAAACTGTGAGCTGGGCAGACAGGGAGGCAAACAGCGCTCAGCATCATTCTTGTTAGTTGCGATGGAGAAGGCGCCGATCACATTGTCTTGCCTTGCCTTGATTCTTTGTGCCAAAGGAACATAAGGCGCATCGTCATCATCGGAACTGCTGCTGATCATCATTACATTAGCTGTTCCCATGCACACACCACCACTCCCCCTCCCTGGGGAGGAGACAGCTGCTGCTGCAGCTTTAGAACCATCCAAGTCAACCACGTCTGGTTTCTCTGCACGTCTGTGGGTGGCTGGCTGGAGGAAGTCAAATACAGGCAACTCCTCATCTGGGTCACTGGTGCAGTCACTTTGGCTGTCCATGCTCACATGTCCAAGAAGGTTACTGTGCATATTGTGTGACACAAGAACAACAACAGCATCATCACTCAACAAGATTTGAAACAAAAGTTTTATAATTTATGCTTCGTAAATAATTAACAAGTTATTAGGTCAACTTAAAAATCAAACGCTAAAGCACCAGGTAAAGGCATTTTCGTAAGTTCGACTTGAACACAGTCCACCCGGCAAGCCTGATTTCAGTGAAATTCTTATTTGAATAAACGATATGCAGTGTTTGTTACCGCCCACCATTGTGTTTTCTGGAGTTAGAAGATAAGCAAGGCCAATTATAGGAGTCGCTTGCTGTAACGTTATTGACTTCTCTGACTTAATTGAATATCCAACTTCCAGCTACGCTGTGTCTAACCGAACAGGACCTGGCGATAAAGAAATTACTTTTTAAATTGAGTTTGGCACGACATTAATGTTCTTTTAGAAGCGATCAGGAAGGACAACCCAAACACATTACCCGACAGCAGGCATCAGCTGAAGGTTAGCAGACTAGCTTGACGGTCACTTACTGCGGTTCGTTTAACTCTTTGATATTACAAGGCAGTAGTAATTAAGTAGTTAATAAAGAAGCAGCATAGATAAGAAAAAATATTAACTACTCGCTCTAACTTCAAACTACAGCGAGTATTTATTTATTTATATACCCAAACACAGAGAACTGCCAGAGTCGTTTGATTTCCCCGGGTAATGATGCATTCACGGGTTCCCGGAGGACGAGGATTTTCTGAAACTTCCTTGGACACTGAGGCATGTTCCTGTGGCCACATTAAGAAAAACAAAACTACTTTTTTTTCTTTTTCAAAACACTGTTTCTATTTCAATATCGAAATATCGACCTTAATCTCAAAATAGACACTAACCTTTTTTAAATGTGGCCCTAATTCGTATTAGTAGAACTAGTAGTAGTGCAAGATTTAAACTACAAAAGTCATTGTTGTTTTCTGGCTTTTGGACTACAGGTTAGTGCTGTGTGATACTGCAAATGTTGGTATCGATCCGATAATACAGGGCCGAATAAATACAGGGCCAGTATTGCCACTACATATACTGATACTTTTAACTTATAAAGGCAGCTTATGTAGGGAAGAGCAGTGTGTAATGATTTATGACCACTAAATCACTATTTTTTTAATCTCTACAATAACTAGTTAACACAGCAAAACACAACTTTCAGCTTTCATGTATTTTGAAATT
Source organism: Hemichromis elongatus (assembly GCA_015108515.1). NCBI lineage: Eukaryota > Metazoa > Chordata > Actinopteri > Cichliformes > Cichlidae > Hemichromis > Hemichromis elongatus. The sequence goes on from VUQR01019379.1 coordinate 4,839, forward strand.
GGAATTCTTTGAGACCTGTAATGTAAATGGGCTTGTTTATAAAGCACTTTTGGTCAGTTTCTTTTATTTAAATGTGCTATAGGATATAAATAAAATAGTTGTGATTAGGAACACAGAGCAGCAAACAAAAAGATTAGTGGAAAATAGTTCAGATGAAGGTAGTGTAGTCTGGAAAAAGATTATAAGAGAAAAGTTTAAAATAATCCTTAAATTCAGCAAGGAGGATGAGGGGGTGCAGTTAAGCCCAATAATTTTGTTGCATGAGTTTAAAAAGAAGTTTGGAGAGGTCACATTAGCTAAAATCCTTAGAGATGGGAGTGTTTTATTAGCAGTTCAACTTAAAACAAAAAGATTGCCTGTATCTTTTTTTAAAAATATCCTAATATTTCATGCCGCTTAAATCAGAAATTAAAACATAACGATCAAAAGGAGCAGTAACTGAAGAATTAAAGAATATTAAAAATCTGGTATGACTAAATGATGGAAGTGGTACAAGAAGCAATGTTCAGGATGGTACAGAACAACCAGTTGATCTCACATTAGTATCAGATTCACTGGTCTGTCTTTGTTCTTGGCAGGTAGTTAAAGAAACAACAGTAGGAAGTGACAGTCATCCTATCATAATGGAGACAGAACAACATAGGAGTGTGACACAGGTGGTGTAAAAATGGTGTTTTAGTTTTGCAGATTGGGAGACATTTACACTTGTTAGTGACCAACAGATGCAAAAAATGATATGAATGTTAATAATCATGATTTAAATTCTTCTGTCTGCAATGCTATTTTAGAAGCAGCAAACCAGAGTATAAAGCTCTGATTATGAGCTGAAATAAAGCTTTTAAGACACTAAAAAGGATTCAGAATTCTCCGAATGAACGAAAGCCACAATAAGTTTCTCAGTGTCAGCAGGGCAGATATAAAGAGCAAGGGGATGAAGAAAGGAAAGGAAGATGGTTTTACAAATCCAAAAGAAAATAGGAGAGAGGAGAAGGACAGATAAGAGCAGGAGAGAGAAGACACTTGTATCATGACTTAGACATGTGCATACTGGTTTCAACAGCACACTATTTTTAATAGGAAAGCATTATACAGGAAAATATGATTGCAATAGAGAAGATGAGAACATAGAGCATGGTTTGGTGAATTGTCGGAAAGGTTCAGAGAAGACAGCTAATCTTAAAATTTGGTTACATGAAAATGAAACTGGACTTTGTTGATTTATTTCAAAAGAACTCAAGAAGTGAAAGTCATCAGGCCATATTGTGCTCTTTAAGAAACCGTGGGGTGTTTTTGTTTTTTGATTATTTTTTTTAGTCATTTCAGTCCACACTCCATACCAGTTGGTGGCGGTAATGCACCATTTTGTTGTTTTGCCACCTACCAACAGAAATAACAGAAGAATAAGTTGTTTTTTTCCAACAAGCCTTTATTGAACATATATACAAAAAAAACAAAAGTATCTGTTTGTCAACTGAAAGCACGTATCTTAACAACAATGCAGGTTGGACAGGTATACTTATCTGTTAATTTAATAGAAGAAGAAGTAGTGCATTTTGGTTTCTATTTCGGACTTTTGTGTATTTCTTGAGGAACGTGAACGAAACGGATGTGATGTATGTGAATGACGTAGGCGACATTGCCGAAGATGGCTGCGCTGGTGTCGTTAATCGTCAAGTCCAGAACAGGTATCATACATTTAAATTAGTGCGGTAAATGTTTAAAATGACATTACAGATTATTGCTCACGCGAACACCGATTGGCTTTGAATTTTGAGCAAGTGCTTCCGTCGAAGTGTAGCTTAGCAAACACTGCGTCCTAAGTTGTGTGTGTGCCAGCTCAATGTCACGATGCAGATCAAATTGTTTAAACATGATAATGTACATTTTACTGTCGACAGTGTTGTAGCAATTTGTTGATGTTCCGCGATTCTGCTAGTTTAAGATACGTGAGACGCGTCTCAATAAATGCAGTGTAGATCGTGTTCACTGTAAACTAACCCTGTGTATTGATTGAAGCCCTCATACTACCAGGTAACAGTCAGGGCGTAATAGTCGGGTAACATCACGTCCTCTATATGGATAAATAAACGTGTCACGTGCCGAAAATAGTTTTAAAGCGACAAAAATCCGGTAAACCTGCTTGTTTTGATGATTTCAGGTTTGTTGGTACCCGGTCAGCTCTCTCGGCTGGACTCTGTGAGGTTTGCATCTAAGAAGGCCGGTGGCAGCAGCAAGAACCTCGGAGGAAAGAGCCCTGGAAAAAGATATGGCTTCAAGAAACAGGATGGTAACAGCAAACAGTTATATCCATGTATTTGTATTCCAAGTTAGAACCTGTTCTAGCTTGCAGTTTTAGGGTGTGCAGGGTGAAGTTAGGAGGATGTGGAACATTTTTGTGCTTTCCATTAGTTTTTTTTAGCATTTAGTTTTAATGTTTTGTTTTTTTCCAGAGTGGAAAGTAGCTTTTGTTATTGAGATATGAGCAGTATTTGTCAGACTGAGAAATCGAGAAGATTGCAGTGATACAGCAGTACAGACACTTGATACATGTATGTACTTCTAAAGCTGGTGGCATTGCTGAATTTGAACAAATTGACACTTTCTTGTTTCTATACTGTTTTAGTTTGTAAATTCAAAGTATAATTTTACTTTCCTGTTTTAGTTCACTATTTTTTAAGTCTACTTTACTTGTTTGTGGGGCGCTTTGAGGTAGTGCTACAGGTGCTCACCCAATCCTTAACTTTTCATAATGTGAGCTAGAAGTGTATACAATAGCTAGAATTGGCTGAAAGGTCGGGGCTTGAATTTAATTTTTATTTCCCCTTTTTCCGTGTGGTAGGAAACTTTGTCCATGCTGGTAACATCCTTGCAACACAGAGGCTGATGCGCTATCACCCAGGAGCTCATGTAAGTTGCACACTACCCAGAAATGTTGGTGTGATGGACTTTCAGCCTAGAATTAAAAGTTACATCTTAACACCACACACTCAGCATTTAATTCCATGTTGCATTGGGTGCTGTGACAGATAGTGAGGAGCTGATGTAACTGCTTCTCATCTTGTTTCTCTCCTGGTCATTTTTTTTCCCTGCCCTGAAGGTTGGAATGGGAACCAACAAGACACTCTTTGCTCTGGAGGATGGCTATGTCAGGTTCACTAAGGAGGTCTATGTCGCACCACCACGGAGCCCAGAGGCTACTCAGGTCATCACCAAGCTGCCAAGAGGAGCCGTCCTCTACAAGACCTTCATTAATGTCCTTCCAGTCAAGCAGGAGGGCAAATTCAAGCTAGTGGACGTGGTCTAAAACATAGCACCGAGAGCTCATTCATATGTTGGTCAGGATTCACCCTGACTTGGTTTCCAGAGATCTCAAGAGGATGCCTGCTGACCTCAAAGATCTTTCCTGGGATCCCTGGAGTTACGTGACTGTCACAGTCTGACTTACAAACAAAAACTTCGAAGCATTTTACAATTTCTTTGCAAAACAAATGAAAAAAGACATCTGTTGTTTCATTCAGTATAAGTCTGGTATAATTTAATATTTCGTTGTGTCATTCCAGTTGTCCGTGATACAGGAAGGGTGATAAAAATAAATGTACAGTACATGACAAATAAAGTGAGGAGAGTAAATTATTATTGTAAACTGGACTCAGTTCACACAGGAATTCTCATCACACTGAACTGAGGCATCATTGCTGTCATACCGAATATATACATATATATATTTAGTGTATTAAAGTTTTCTATGTGAAAGTCTGACTGAGTTGATTGTTGTGTCAAGAGCATAATTATGTTTGTTAAGCGCTCTGAGTTTTCAGAGTAGAAAAGCACTGTACAAGTACCCATGTAAATGTTTAAAGGAGCAGAAAAATCTATTTCTAGACATTGCATGAAAAGCAACAAAGTCTTACAGTAGGGAGAACTTGTTTGCATTGGGCCTTCTTCTAGCCCCGGCTCCGACAGTCTCGGTCGTTGTGTCCTTGGGCAAGACACTTTACCTGTTGCCTACTGGTGGTGGTCAGAGGGCCCGGTGGCGCCCCCCAGTGTCCGGCAGCCACCCTCTGTCAGTGCGCCCCAGGGCAGCTGTGGCTACAATGTAGCTCACCATCACCAGTGTGTGAATGGGTAGATGAATGTAAAGCGTTTTGGGGTCCTTAGGGACTAGTAAAGCATTATACAAATACAGGCCATTTACTTACCCCAGGTAGTTAAACATGTCTCCAATTTTCTAAATAAATATATTTTTAAATATGCTAATGACATTAAATTCTCATTAGATGTCAGTACCAGCTCATCCACTCCAATCATGCAAAGAAATCAAACCATAGATGTCCATAAATTATGTCAAACAATAAAAAATGACACACTGAAAGTGTATCGAACACATGAAAGGAAGGTCATGAAAAAGTCATGACACCAGCTGAAATCTATCAGTGATTAGAAAACAATCCTGCCACTTAGTGCAAATTAATATCAGCTGTTTATTCCCACTGACAGCCTATAATAAGGTGTCTCATTACCAAGGTTACATGATGGGCAAAATCAATGAGTGCTTGCAAAGTCTTTGGAGTTTTATTGTTGGTTACAGAAGAATTTCTGAACGACTGAAGGTTTCAATGAGCACTGTTTCACCATAAACTGGCCATGACCAAGTTGCACGACCTGCAAGTTTTCAGAAAGACCAGTGAAAAGAAGAAGAGTTGTCCAAGAGCTAAGGAGCACTTGTGGAGAGCTGCAGAAAGACCCAGGAGTGACAGGTACAATTGGTGAGAGAAAGCAGGTTGAAAGTTGAACAACATTTAGATAAGCTTGTGAAATACTGCAAGAATATAGTCTGGTCAGACGGGACCAAAACTGAATTCTGCATGCCATAACACACACCATGTTGGGAGGTCAAAAGGCACTGCATAGCAAAAAATGTACACAGACATTCTAAATAAAAATCAGCTACCATCTACCAGAATAAGGAGGATAACATAAGGGTGGGCATTTAAGCAAGAGAATGATCCCAAACAGCCAAGAAAACGCGCATTTGGTTTCAGACAAAGGAAAAAATAAAGCTGCTAGAATTACCCAGCCAATCACCTGACCTCAATCCAAAATCTATGAAAAGAGCTCAGAGTTCATATAAGAGGCCCACAGAACCTGACTCTGTGGACGAATGAGTGAATCCCACCTGAGCAATGCATCAACTTCTCCATCCAGGAGGCTTCTTAAAGCTGTCATGCCGTAAGCAGTATCAATACTTTTTTCCTGCCATTTCTCATTATTACACACAACATAATTTATGGACATCTATAGTTTTATTGTTGCAAGTGTGGATTGGATGACTTGTTAACAACATTGTGTAAGAATTTCAAGTCATTGGAAAACTGGTGAGGTGTCCAATGTTCATTTTACCTGCTTTATATACTTCTTTTCATCTAATGCCTAATACCTAGTGTCATTAATCTAGATCCAGTTTGCTTATGGTTTGATCAACCTTAGGACTGAAAAATATGTAAAGGAAAAAATGGTGCATTTACTCCAACAATTAATTAATCAAGAAGTGTCACAAGTGGGAAGTAAGGGGAGGGATGTTTTTAACTTAAATGTAACTTGGTTCATTAGCTGAACATGTGTAATCTTACTGAGAATTGCGTAAACACTCACCCACAGAACCCCACTCTTTAATATGGTAGAGAAAGTTTAAAATGTTTAATACAGTATGCTTAAAATATCCTATATCTGAACACTTGCAGAATGTTTTTGACTAATTTGCACAGCTGTACATTCAACAAAACTATCAAAGGAACAATGGTAGCTCAGTTTTAACTCCACAAAACAGTGTTTAGTGTTTGATGGACGCTGGAGCACTGACTAAAAAGTACAAAGAAGTCTGAGTTGAAATGAAGTGTTGCTGTTTTTCCTTTCTGGTGCTTCATTTTTAGGCTTAATTTAGTGAAAACAACCACAAGATGGCACATCTTTTCCACCTGTTCCAGATGGGGATAGACCGGCACAAATGCTCCCAATTGCTTTGTGCACAATGACAAAATGATTTCAGAAAAATCACATGCACACAAAAAAAAACATACAACAAACCACTAATGTGTAGCGATGTGCTTTAGCTTTGTAAAGTTAAAATTTATAAAATCAAGTTAACAAGGGTTATCCTTAAATGTACACACAGTATAAAATCTCCAACAAGAGTTTGATCTTTCACTTGACAAAGTTATCGTAGCAGCCATGCAGGACCTCTACAGACAGCGCTGCATGTTCCTCATGCAGCGGATCCTCTCTGATCCCAGCCACAGACTTTCCACACTCCTGCCATCCTGCAGGCGGTTCAAGAGCATCCAGACACAGAGACAGTTTCTACCCACAAGCCATCAGGCTTTTGAACTGCTGACATTCCACACACACCACTACACACTCACTACAACTACAGGACTCCGCACGCTGTCACTTCAGCAAATGTTTGTACAATCTGTAAATACTCTTGCACAAACTTGTAAATACCAACTCGTCTTAAATTTGCTAATATTTAATATTTTTTCCCCTCTCCTTTTCTCTTTTTTATTTTTACCCCTGCTAATTTTTGTTATTTTTGTCTCAATATAACTGCACACTCTATATGCTCATGCATACCTGAGGAGCAAGAGTCAAAGAATTGCATTATGGATAAATGTGGCTGCACTGTTTATCTGTACATGACAATACAACTTGAAACATTTCTAAGAACTGGACATTGTGGACCATTCTCAACAGAACAAGCCCTGCAGAGATGCCAGAACAACTGGTAAGACAAGGCAATTAAACTCAAAACTAAAACTATGAATGACTTCTGCAAGTCAGGGATTGTAGTGTCAAAGAAGACCATCATTAGAAGCCTTTACAGAAATGCCCCATTAGGTTCCAGAAAGGAAAAACATTTAGAACCTCTGCAGAAGAGAAACATGGAAGCCAGGCTAAAGTTCTCGAAGGAGTATGTTCTTAGTATGATACGGTCTCAGCCAAACTGGGTCTGGGCCACTTTGTCTTCCAACATGACAATGACCCAAAACGTATATCACGCCTGCTGAAGAAGTACTTCCAGAAGAACAAAGTGAACATTATCAAATGGCCTGCACGAAGCAAAAAGACTAAACAATTGACAGTTACTATCAGAGTATTTTTGTGAAATCGTTTTGTTTCTGTGCACAAAGTAAAATAATGTACAATAATATAAACAAAGTAAAAATCTAGACATCCAAAATAAAATCACGATATTTATAAAAGCAGTGTCCTTGCTCTGTTTAACAGCTCTTGAAAAAAATATACATTTTTCACAGGAGGACTGATAATTCATCTTCATCTGTACATTGTCTGTTCTCCATTTGATTTAAGCCCATGAGGGTCCAAATTGAACAAATCACTGTCTAAACCAGATTCATCAACTTCTGCTGACCTATAGAAAGTGCTTTTGTTTATTTTAGGATTTCTTTTACTCTTTTGGGCAAGCATTTTATTAGAAGAGCAGGTGGGTTCTCTAGCATATCGAGACTATCTCTCCACACCGTTACATATTCCATATGTACGGGGTATGACCCCCTTGGTCGTGGTGTGTGGAAACTTCTTTAAGACACACCGGCTCGCCCGGCCACGCCCATCAGCTGACGTATAAAGCAGCTGTGCAAACGTGACACCAGTGATTGTTGATCTCCACTTGTGTATTGTGTGTGTGTATGCTTCACCTTAGGAGAGTGCCTGTGTGTATGTGCGTCCGCCAGGAGCCTGTTTCGGCAGTCTCCATGGGCGCTGGTGCTCCCTGTGTTTGCTTATTCAGATCCCTCTGCTATCGCTTAGCCTCCGCTAGCGACAGTCGGGCTGCTTGTCAGTGGGAGGCGTGCTACCGTTCGCGAAGGGTAGCGGTTAGCACGCCGGCTCGCCTCGCTTGGCTGCGGCCGGCGGGGCGTTGCTTTGACATCAGCCTATTCGCTGTCTCTTCCACGGTTATCAGCGTCGCATGGCGCGCTGTTGCCTGGGGAGTCGGGGTTTCAGCGTTGCGAGTGCACGCTGTTCCCTGGGGGTCTCGTAGCTATGTGGCTACGATCGGAAACTGTGCGGCTTCGGCCTATTAGCCGTTGCCGTCGCCGAGGGCATTCATTAGCTGCCCAGTCTCTCTTAGTGCAGAGCTGGGTGCTGGTAGGCACATGACAAAGTACATATCACCTAAGCATTACAGGGCTTACAGCGTTTGTTTAGTGTGGGACACAGTGCTGTGTACATAAACAGCAAGACATGCGACAGTG
>VUQR01019380.1:0-16044 GCA_015108515.1 Hemichromis elongatus
CTGCTTTGTAAATGGGAATAACTTTAGTAACTTTCATTTTTTGTGGAAAAACCCCTTTTTGAAACGACAAATTGAATATGTATTTTAATGGTTTTACAATACCATCAATAACTGTCTTTACTGTTACCATATCAATATCATTCCAGTCTGTACTGTTTTTGTTCTTAAGTCCTCTAACTATGTCATAAATCTCTTTCTCTTCCACTGCTCTTAAAAACATTGAGCTACTATTCCTTTCAATATTTTCCCCAGTGTCCCTTTCTATTCCATCAACCTTTATTTCTTCTGCCAGTTTTGGCCCTATGTTTACGAAGAATTCATTAAAGCCATTAACTATCTCTTCCATGTTATTTATACTTCTTGTCCCTTCTATAAAGTACCCAGGGTAATCATTATTCCTTGATTCATTTTTGATTATACTGTTTAATACATTCCATATATCTCTTGTGTTATCTTTATTGTGTTCTAACCTCTTAATATAATACTCTCTTTTACAGGATCTCAATATGTTAGTTAATTTATTTTTATAAGTTTTATACTGTCAAAATGAGTCGATGTTTGACATTGAAAAGAAGTCCAGAACAATCACATTTCAGACGGTACAAGGAGGTCATACGGACGACAACAATAGATGTTCAGTAAACGTTGATATAAAAGACCTCAATTAGATATCAATTTGCACTGTGGGAAAGTCAACTTTGACCTTTGAACATGGAGGCAAGGCAAAAAAAAATGTGTTAAATGTGGTTCAGCTGAAGCGCTTTCATAATGAGAGCAGAAACTGAAAATAAAATGATGTGTGAATGTGTGGTTGTGTATGTGTGGTTTTGGCTTTTGTTTCTTTATCATCACAGTGTTCGCAGGTATGACAGATGAGAAAATATTACAGATAAAGAACATTTTTAAAGGTTCAAACCAAAAAATGATGCATGTCCTCATTAGAATCACAGTAAAGTGTGACAATAAGATGACTCTCTCTAAACTCTTTATGTTAAAGAGAAGCAGCAAGGAAGAAAGGAGAGGGAGATCCAGTAATGGGGAGGTGGGGGTCTCCAAAAATGTAAAAGAAAAGTGAACGACTTGTCTGATCTGTTTACTCTGAGTTTTTTAGTGACACATAAACCAATTTCCAACATGATCTACTCTCTCTCTGTCTGTTAATCTTGCAGCTGATTCCCCAAGGAGGAGGACTAGCACCCACAGTTCAAGATAAGTGGTCTGATTATCTCTGAAGCTTGAGAGAATATTTATTAATCAGTCAGTGCAACATTTATAAAATAATTATAAACTTCAGCTAAACAAGCTCAGAACTTGACCATAACCAGAATTAAATACTCCTTTTCCCCCAGCTGTATTTGATTTTTCAGTGCAAAATAAAAGCTTACTTGAAAAAATAATAAAATATAATATTTCTTAATCCCATGTAATTTATAAACTATTACTGTGCTACTTATTTTGCATCTTCAGTTTTCAAACAACGACAGGAAATACCCCTACAGAAATGAAACGTTTTAAAAACCATAGAGTAAATAGGCTGTTGCAGAGGCATCAGTGGCAAAGTGTAACATATACAGTAGGTTACAAAAGGTTACAAAAGCACAGTGTGGTTACAGTGTTCCCTGTGTGCAGGGGTATAAATCTCTCATTTACCCACCACATTTCCTGAGGCTGAGGTTGTGCACCTGTAAATACTGCTGGGGCATGATGTGAATGCCCACTTCTTTCACAGGTGACATACATTTTAGTCACAACTGATATCCTGCTCAACAGTATCTGCAAAACATGGTGAAAATTTTATTTCTGTTTCTTCTCTTCTGCCAAGTTGCATCGCCAGGTAGGATCCTATTTTGTTTCAATCTTGTGTCATTGATTGTTATTATTGGTTATTTAAAAAAAAAAAAAATATTACATGCATCCTAACCTTTAAAATCTAAAAAGACAGAGAGAAGAAAAAATCCCAAACATCACTTTTTGGATCAATGTTAACAATGTTTTCATGTGAAATGTCTGTTTGGATCTCAGAAAAAAACTCACATGCAAAAACAGCATCTTTGACCGAGTTTGACCGTAATCACCTTGATTTTTTTCAAATTTATATTATTGTAGGGTCTTTAACTTTCAGGACCTTACAACATAAAACATCTTGGAGTAACTACTTTTGTAATTTGGTGGAATGAATCTAAACTGATATGCTATGCTACTGATATCCTATGCTATATTTTGTCAAGGCTGACGGAACAGATTCAGATGCAGACTTGAGTTTGACTGAGAGGAATTTCAAAAGTTTATTTACAACCAGTTGAGTGCATTATATATACAGGGTGAAAAGGCAGAGGGTCCAGGGCTCCAGAGATGGGTTGGTGGGAAGGGGAATACACACACACAGGTGCAGGGAAAGTGGTCCCAGTGCTCTGGAGGATGAGGATGGGTGGGGGTGCCTGAAGGGAATCCACACAATCTTCACTTCTAGCATGTATTAGACTTAAAAATAAATAAATAAATAAAAAAAATATTGTGTACTTTAAATTATATTAAAAAAAACCCAACTTTTTTATTAGTTTTCACTCTGAACTTCTAAATGTCATGGTTTGTGGATGTTTGGGACACTGGCATTTATTAATCATTAGTTTGTTTTTCAAGTTCGACTTTCTGTTTTTATTCGAGATTTAAGATTCAAGAAGTTTTTTATCATGTACAACACTATACATAACTTGTTACACAGAGCAATTAAATTCTTATATTGCAAGACCTTCACACAGCTAAATAAACAACTAACTAAAATAAAGAATAAACTTTAAGTGTAGAATATAATAAAGAAAAAAAAGTGCTTATGTAGCACTTGTAGCTTATATAGCTTATGCGTAGGTGTAGTCAGAATTTAAAGTGAAAGACTGTCCCAGTGGTAATATTTTCAGAATGTGCAATATTAAAATTGATTATGTTTTATGAAGTTGTATTATATTGTGAAAAGTGTGTGCTGTGGGTGGGTTCGGTGCTTGATGATCTTTTGTGCCCTATTAATTATTAAATAATATTAATGAAATAATATAATACAATACAATATAATGCAATACAATAATGTATTATTGTATTGCAAGAAGAATGTAACTTAACAGAAAACCTCTTTGCTCTACAGTGACTCACACTTTAGCACTTCTCTTCACTGGATTTTTGGGAGAAGAAAAATGGAAGGAGTTTGTTGGTGTTGCAGTGGTCAATGGATTTGAGGTGATTTACTGCAGCAAGAACAACATGACAGCTGAAACCAGACAGGACTGGGTGAAGGACCTAATTCAAGATTATCCAAAATACTGGTTCACAAATCAATGTCGTCAGTGTCAAAGCTTCTTAAGCCTCAACATTAATGCGCTAATGGAAAGCTTTCACCACACAAAAGGTACATGTTACTTTTACTTCACAGATTTAAATTTGGCATCCTTACAGTAATAAGCCATTCACCAGTAGTTTGTGTAATGTATATGAAATACAACCTTCATCATCTTTTATCTCTAATTATGGCCTATATCAGCAATGTCCTTTTTATGGAAAAATTGTTTTTTGATGTCTGTCTACAAAAATAGCATCTCTCAGCATCTCAGCATGATGCATATATAGAAAAACCACACTACACAGCTTGTGTACACTACACAGTGTGGTGTACTGGTGTATCTAGTGACTTCGGATATTATGATTTACTGATCAACAGATCATATTTCCTTGTTGGTTGTTTGACTACAGGAGTTTTACTTTCTTTCTCCCAGGTGCTCACACATTTCAGAGGATGTCTGGCTGTGAATGGGATGATGAGACTGCTGAGGTTAATGGTTTTACTCAGTTTGGTTATGATGGAGAAGACTTCATTGCATTTGATTTAAAGACGCATACATGGATTCCTACAAAGCCACAGGCTGTGGTCTTCAAACAAAAGTGGGACAACGACAGAGCTGCATTAGCTCTAGAGAGGAATTTTCTCACTCAGCTCTGCCCTGAAATCCTGAAGACATTTGTGAACTACGGGAGCAGTTTCCTGTTAAAACCAGGTATTACTTGATTTGAGCATATAAACATTTTAACTATATCAATAAACTGACTAATCTTATGAGTGTCGTCCTCTCCAGTTCTACCCTCACTTTATCTCCTCCAGAAGACTCCTTCCTCCCCAGTCACCTGCCATGCTACAGGTTTCAATCCTAACAAAGCTAACATTGTCTGGCTTAAGGATGGAGTGGAGATTCATGAGGGTGTGTATGAAGGTGAGATCCTCCGCAACAATGATTGGACTTTCCAGATGAGTGTTGACCTGCAAATTTCATCAGTCAGACCTGAAGACTGGAAAAGATATGACTGTGCGTTTCAGTTCTCCGGTGTGAAGCAGGTCTTCAGTACCAAACTGGACAAAGCAGTGATCTGGACCAATAAGGGTAAGATTAAGATCTGATTGATTTTATTTGGCTGTCTCATAAAAAAAACACTCGTGTTCAGCCATCATCTGAGGGTTTTATTTATTTCATTTTCTTATGTTGGTATCTTCATGTTTGTTGCATTCACTGTTGCAGGCTATGTTTCCACAACCACACCTCGTTAGTTGTTTGCTTATATTGTATATTAAAGTAAACTAAACTCCATTGAAATTGAAACAGGTCAACATTGCCTGCTTATTTTTTAACAACAAAGGGAATTTGAAGTATGACCAGCAGTAACAGATAAGTAGACAGGTTAGTCATTGGCAATTTTATTACAACTAGCCCTTTATTGTCATTGGACATATACAATGAAATTTTGTGTGCTCCATCCAAATACTGTGCAGGAAATATAAGTAAAATAACATGAAGATAAAAAAGCAAACACTATGTTGAAGCACACAATAAAAAATAAATAAAAAGAACAACACACTCCTGTTGTTTCTTCATCAAATATTATGGGATGCAGTTCATGAATCCCAGTCTTAATGCCTATGACTGCTCTGGGCCTCACTGCTATATTTTCACCACAGAAATATGGACCTACAAGACACAGTGAGTGGATTTTCAATGTAAACACCAAGTCTGCAACAAATATAGTTAAACATCTTAAAATATGTTAGTAAATTTGGAAAATGTAAGATTTCCCTGTAGAAGATTTACCCTCCATAGAAGGGATTATGTTAGTTTATGGTTAAACAAGCCAACAAATGTAAAATTGTAATTGGACAACAAAAAGGAAGAAAAATGTTCCAGAGAAATTGATCTTTTATTGTATAGTGTTAAAATAGAACATGTTTCGTGAAAATTGATAAGTTGCAGATATACAATGTACATAAGTGTTGTAAGTATTGACAATCACTTGATATTTATTTAGATAAAAATTGTAAGCAAATACAGCAACTGAAATGAAGTACTCAGACATTACATGCAGTGAATAGAGATACATTACGTGTATTAATTGGGAAACATTGGATTTTTTTTCCTAATGGGCTCTAATTTTCTGTAGATATGCAGTAAATATGCACATTCACTCAAGCACTTAACACATTCAACAGTATATGGGAAAGCTGTACTATCAGCTATACTGTCAACAGTGTCTTTCTCTACAAAGTAACATGGAAATATTGTGATTCAGGTATTTTTATAATTTTTTTACAGAGCAGTGTTGAGTGAGCTTTTATCCATTTAAATACTTTTAGAACCACTAAATATGTTCAAATAATGTTAACCAAAAGGTTCAATGTTCTGTCATTACTTTTCCAGTTTCGCATTGGGATCATGTAATAACTCCTAATCGTGTAAAAACAATTTTGCAAATTGTCGGAAAACTTCTCCCACTGGTATTGGTCATCGCAGGATGCTTCATGTGCAACAGAAAAAAGAATGGTGAGGAACAAAATGTAAATATTTTTACACATAATAATGAAGGTTTATAGAGTTTTGCTCTTTAGGTCCAAGCATCTGAGGTCAACAATTATGAAAATTTGTACATGTTGAGTGATTTTTTTTTTTTTTTAATATTTCAGTATTCCAGTCTGCTAACATTAAATTTTCCTTATTCAAAAAGCCCTGACCTTCTTGATTCATCTTACTGTTTGACTGTGTGAGAGGTGGAAAGAAGATTTAGCTCTTAGTGCAGTGTGTCCTTCTAGGTTCTCAGCGATTGAGATGCCTCTTCTTAAAGAGAAAGGACATTTTTGAATTGGAAGACCGATGATTTGAGAGAGTAGTAAAGGAGGTCTACTGCAAACAACTGATGTTGAACACAGCTTTTGGCTTATGACACCAGGGGCATCAACCCTCACTGATATGTACATCACCCAGGTCACCTCTTTAGCTCACATGGTGGTGGGGACTTTACACAGAAGTGACAGTAATAACCCATATTGTTTTTTACAACTTAGCTTATGAGATGAATCTGATGAAACAGCCTTTACATCTTATGCAAATGATTTGCATCTAGCAATATGATAATATGATAATAGCTATAACAATATAATATTATTCAGACATATGCTGATAGGTCCAGGAATCCAAAAACAGTTTAATTTATCTTTTTACAGTTTAATTCTTGGTCACATATTCCTTGTGGTTAAAAAAAGTGTTTTTAAGATACAAACAATACATCAATTTGATTGGCTAAAAAGTTGGGTTAGGCCGTGGTATAAACTTAGCGCCCCCCTTATTTGTCTTCGGTCCAGTGTCCAGCTCACGCTTCATCGTCTGCATTGCATTTGTCCTGCAAGAGAAGAGCAGACAACTCCTCCTCAATTCACCATGGCAACCATCTCTGTTTGATTCAGCTCTGTAAAGAGAGAGAAAGAGAGACGTTTGACTTTTCAGACAACTTTATTTACACCACATTAAAAAAAAACAAAACAACAACAACAACAAAAACTAACACAAAAATGCTACCACATAATCAGTAACATTCATTATACACTTACCTTTAACTCAGGTAACAAGCACACACACTTAAAAGTTTAAAACAAGTGTCCCATCTGAACACAAAACCCGTCCAATTCCCTACATAGTCTAGATTATAGTCAGAGAGTAAAAGGCATGCCTTACTCTCAGACGGGATGCCAACAATCCCTTTAAGCACAAAATCAGTCCAACCCCGAGCTAGTTCACCTCTGTTTCTTCCTAGTCTTCCATATTGCCAGCTCGGCTGTACCAAACACAAAATTAATCAGAACCTAGGTCAGTTGTTTATTCACTGAAAACTTAGGTCCAAAAACAAACAAAGGTACAGAGAATGTCTCCCCCAGAGATTCCACCCACTCCTGCAACAAGGAAAATAAACCCACTAGCCACGGACATAAGACCACTAAGTGCTCCAGCGTCTCCCTTTCTGAAGAAAACGGATAACTCTCCTTATACAGGACCCTCCACCAGCATTTAGGGGTAGAATCTGAACCAAAGAAAATCAGTCCATTTTGACTCCCTGATTCTAACCAGAGAGTGGAAATTCAGCACCTTAACACACCTAAAATATAACTGCTTCTTCCCACAAGAGCTGGAAACCTCTAGCACTGATGTTCCCAGGGAGAGAAGTAGACCACTCCTCTCAGGCTGCTCCTCAAAGGCAGGACTGACCATCAATGAAGGAAAAACATATTCGCTTTCATCAGCCCATTGATCAGCTAGGACATGGTCTCCAGCAAAGTCTCTCAGTCATGGCGACAGAGATTGCCAAATTTCCTCCATAATTTCCCCCTCCGCCACAGGAAGATACAGGACCGGCGCACAAAGCCAATGCTGACCCGACAAGACATACTTCACCAGAAGCCATTGTGCGTCTTCCAGAAGACCGGGCGGTGTCACTAAAACAAGCAATCTGTGCCATAAAGACGAGGCAACTAGATTATTAGCTATTAAAACTCTTCCCCAGTAGGACAGGGGTAAAGTTAGACAACTTAGCCTCCACTTTTTCCTGCACTACTAGTTCTGCTTCACAAAGTTATCACTCCCCAAGTAAAATTTAAGAGTTTTAATACCCCTTTGACCACATCAACGGTTCCTAGGACGTTTGGGAATACTCACCAAATTCCACTGCCCCACCAAACAGGCTTCACTCTTATCCCAATTAACCCAGGCTAAAACCAGACATTCTTTTAATTCCTGCACATCCCTTTGATCCTTAATAAGAACATTAACATCATCAGCATATGCGGACACAACAACAGGAGGGTTCTGAGCCAGATCTGGCAAAGACAAACCCATCAACTTGCCCCTCAGTCTACAGAGAAAAGGCACCCGCCCCTTTCCTCATGTCTGCCCAAAGTGCCTTTTTGTTAAACCAATTTTTTATTTTATTTTTTAATTTGTGTGTGCGTGCGGAGTCCTGTCTCTGCCTTTCAACAATAATATTTAACTAATCACAGTTTTGCTAAATAAAAGGATCTGGCTAGCATCAGTCACATGATGACCATTAACTAGTGATCGCCCTTGATGGCAATGCATGATGGTTACGAGCTGGGAACCAGCTCACAAAGAGCACGTGCATTTTTTGCGGTCTGGAGCTGTAGGAGAAACTCAAATTAAATCAGAGACACAGACTGATGTAACAAAACCAGTAAGTAGGTGTACAGCGTACACTGTAGTCTGTAGCGTATAGTATTAGAGTATTAGCTTAGTAAGCTTTGTGCCTGTACAGAGTGGATAGTCAGTGGATTAGGTGTGAGAGTTTTTTAAGTGTGGACAATTAAAAAATAGATTAATGCAATAGCAAATTGTGTCTTGTTCTCAGATGGACAGCAAGTGGAGAGTGATAGCTCACATGAGGAGATGGAAGGAGGAAGAGAGGCAGAGTAAGTTACAGGGCTTTTCCTGCCTTTCTGGAGGACTAACATTTCACTAAAAACTTTCTAATCAGCATCTCCACATCATTATGGAATATTGTAATTATGACATGTAAAAAAACAAACACTATATTTTATAGAACATACATTAAGAAACAGATTATATTAGATTTATATTTTAGCCTAGTTTATTTCTCACAGTTTTTTGTCGCCTTGTGGTTCCAAGTGCTGTCACCAACCTTTGCATTTTGTTATCATAACGCTTGTTTAATTAGCTACCATCTCTCCTATTGACTTTTAAATGTCTACAATCTCAGATCAACACAACCCGGCCCTCCAGTATCAGCAGCAGGAGCAGCAGAAATCCCTTGACAGCAACATTGTACCCCATCAGGTAAAACATAAGCTACATTCATACTTTGCCTTGTCGCCACCTCACAACAGTGATATAGTATGATGCGATCCCATATTAGATTCTTGATGAGCGTGATGTTGTTATTCAGCCTAGTTCAATGTGCCTCTTTTTAACTTTTAGCACCCGCCCGATTAAACATCTCTGCAAGGCCCTGGATAAAAGAGCCACTGGACTCCAATTTTTAAGAAGGGTTAAATCTCCCTTTTTAGGTATGAGAGAAATAACTGCACGCCTGCAGGAAGGTGGAAGTATCCCTTCTCTAAAACATTCCTTAAACACGTCCAGATTCCAGAAGTGCTTAAAAAAGTCTGATGGTAAACAATCTTTTTCGGGATCTTTGCCTGAAGCCATCTGAGACACCCCCACAGACAGCTCATCCAAAGTTATATCCCGATCCCCTGGACTCAGCTGAGGAAGTTCCAAAGCAGAGTCCACATCACAGCTATCTGCTCTAAACATGTCAGTGTAAAAGTCCACCACATGCCTTCTCATCCCAGCTGGATCTGTGGTCACCTTTCCATTCAAAAGCCGAAGACACACCATTTGTTTACTCTGGATCACAAATTTTCCCAAATGAAAGAAAAATGTGGTTGGAGCGTCCATGTCCTGGAGTCTGGTGAAGCGTGCTTGAACCAAAGCTCCTTTATCTCTCTCTTGTAGAAAGTGATTAAGCTATTGTCTTTTAGAATTTAAACATTGATCTAACTGTGAACCAGAGACATTCTCCATATGTGTTTTTTTCTAGCTCCTGCACAGTTCTCATGATATTGATTTTCAAATCAAAACCATATTGCTAAAAAATTTAAAATCATCCTTCCTTGATTCCAAAATTACTGGAGATTTGGTTTGTTTACAGCAAGTTCCCATGTGATAGCATTTATTCTTAACCATCAGGAACCCTCCCGTTATTTTTATCGAGTGGAAAAAAGTTAGCGTTCAACCTCCAGCTTCACTGTGGTTATATTATGCTAACATAGCTGTGTCGCTAGCGATTGCGTAGCACATCATTATATACCAGCTAGTGCAACTTCAGTAATCCTACAAACATGCAGAAGAAAATAATATATCGTTAAACGCGTGCTTCAAATTATACTACGATATGGATTTTTGGCCATATCGCCCAGCTCTAGAAGGACATTAACAAAAGTAAAAATAAAACCATCTATTTCAGTTTTCACCATGAGGACTCTGCCACTTATCTCCATGCTGAAAGTAATTTTTGGATTTAAAGAAGGAGAAAATAAAATTGCAACTCCTGCACTAAAATTTGTCCCATGGCTAAGAAACTGCTGCCCTCCCCACCACAGACCCCAGTCTATTTCATTTGTACTGTCAGTATGTGTTTCTTGGAGAAAGACTATATCTAGTCACTTCTGCTTGATCACCTCAGCTAATAAGGCTCTCTTATTTGCATCCCTGCACCCATTCACATTCAAGGGGGCCACCCTTTAACCCCTGGACATAAGAGGAAGTCATCCAGAAAGCAAACAGAAAAAAACAGCAGTGATGAAACACCCAGTGTTTTATGATCATGATGTTTTATTTTGAAAACTTAATTTCCTCTTCCTCTTCAGGTGATAACACTTTTTTACCATCCAGTAAGTCCAACCCCACAACTTTCTGAAGAGTCATAACTGACCGAATTAAATTCTCAACATCATCACCACGCGCTGGAGGCACAGCTCCAGCCGGGCCAACAGCGGCTCTGCCCCACACTATATGCACAGCCTCAGCTGGGGCAAGAGTGGCCTCACCACGCGCTGGAGGTGAAGCCCCTTCTTCATGTTTGACATGGAAGGAGACATCCAGTGTCTGTGTGGGGGAGTCTATAAACAGGAACACTTGTCACCAAAGGGACTGAACATGCTTTAACCTGGCGTCCTTACAGCCCAGAATTACTGTCCGGAAGAAACTTGCAAATTTCCCAAAGCGCTTCAGTTCTTGCTCCGACGGAGGCACCCCTGACATCTGATCTGAGTGGAGGGCAGTGTGAGGGGTGAAACCTGCATGAATTCATCATTTAAATACATGCCATTCTCTATAAGCTGATTGACCAACCCCTGCTCTTTCAAAATATGACAACCGCTTTATTCATACGTGAAGCATATGATATATTTCCATGTCCCACCTGCTCTCCTACAGCCAACAACACCTGCTTGACAGTGGTGCTCGGCTGCGGCACCACCTTGACTCCATGCTTAAAAACAGGGACCCCATCCCTGTCAAATTTAATTAAAAAAAAAAGCTACACAATCACAAACTGCTATGAAACAATCATACAATAAACACAGAGAGAAAAGTGAAAAAAATGTCTAATGAAAAACTCACACTCTCACTAAGACCCACCGAACTCACCACTAACAAACTCCCAGAATGCAGTGCAAGAGAGAGAGTTTCTTTACCTTGCTGTGCCATGTAGGACACCATCCTATCATAACCTCCTCCCATTCCTAAGGAAGTGGCCTTCTCTCTGCCTATCTCTGTTAATGTCAGTGTGAGTGTTCTTTTAACACTGTATTCTGTCATTCATATCTATGTAGTAAAAAATACAACATAAATGTGTGATAAAACTTATCAATTAATTATGAAATATAAAATAATGAGGTATATAAGCATCAAAGATAAAGAATAAATTCTAACCTTCTTCCTTTCTTCATAGTTTTTCCATGTGCATGGCAATTAAAAATAGGCTTCCTGAAACCTTAACTGTGTCACCAGTGTTTCATGACGGTGGTAACAAAGGAAAGGATGGAGAAGCTACCTAACCAAGTAGCTTTGTTGCGTAAATGAATTTACATTATCATGTGTAACTGAGGGCTCCTGTGTTATGGTCAACAGGTGCTGGGTCCTAGCCTGCCTCTCCACCTAAATTAGCCAACCCCAGGTCCCAGCCTGGCTCTCCACTGGGGTTGGTCGATGCCAGGACGAAGCCTGCCTCTCTACCCAGGTCAAGCGATACTGGGACCCTGTCTGCTTCTCACCAAAGCCTACTTTTCCACAAGCTCATGTACCTGAACCTACTTTCTCTGAATCAGCAATGTATAGCTTTCTCAGACTTCTTTTTGTTCTTTATAGTATTTTATCTTAATCATGTTCTGACTTCATTTTTTACTTTCTTAACTGGGGCACTTTTGTCTGAGTTGGACTTCCTCCTGACTTAATTTTCTGATCGTCTTCACCTGTCTCTTATCTCACAGGCACTTCCTCTGCCTTTGTAAACCCCTACATGTATAGTTGTAATATATTGCCTAAGATGCCCTTTTGTCTCATCGTACTGTGTTCCCTGACTGCTTGCCTTAGTTTATGTGTGGTACTCATAGTTCCTCATGCCTTGTTTGAATGTTTTTTTACTCTGAACTGTTTTATTAGCCTAATAAATAACTTGTTTTGTTAATTCTAGCTCTCTGCATATTTGGTTTGTATTGGGATTGTCTTTTCTATATACACAAGCACGGCTTCGAAGACGGGTGCTTTACTGTATTAATTGAACGCTGTGAAAACTACAAACATAAAACACAAAGGTTTTAAGTACTTCGGTCTCTTAAAAGTAACACATGTGCTTTAACAAAAAATTACCTCATGGCCGCCTGCCACTTCTGAGGTTCTAGAAGTATAACTTTACACTCTTGGGCATTTCTAAATTAAAACATGAAATAATTAGAACACCATACATCACTAATTTGCACAATATTACAATACAATTATAGCAAATACCTTGTACAGCTGGTAGACAAACCAGACTTCTGCAGATAGATCCCGAACTCCTTAGCATGATTATTAAACGTGGGCCTCACAGCCTATATCATCACCCCCAAACCTTGCGATAATAACGATGCAACAAAAAGCACTTCTTTGTGACAAGATAAACATGTCTCATACGCCAGATAAAACACACTTTCACAATATGATACACAGAAATATCCAAGAAAGAACATATTAAATGCTGGAGCCAACTATTAACCTAATTTATACATAAGGCATTTCTATGACACTTAGACTTTGTTTTCTTTTTTATTCTTATACCTCAGTGGTCTGTTGCCTGATCAGATGGTTTATATATCAGGTGGTTAGTAAAAGGGCTGAACAGCTAAGGTGGATCCAAGAGCAGAACCCAAGACACAACCTTAAGTTTCTCAACCATCAATCATTTTCCTATTCTTTCATCTTTCACCCAATAATTTGTTGTCTTAGTGACCATGAGAGCAACCCTGACTGATTTACCTGATAATGCTTTTGTCATACATGGTCTCGATGACCCACCTTATAATATAGTACTTAGTGTAAGCTCCCATTTATTATAATACCTAAAATATGAAACAATCTAATTTGAGCAGAACTAGTTGTTCTCTGTACCTCCTCCCCTCATCCCTGTAGTAAAAGCTATTTTCTTACAATTGTCTCATTACACATAATTTCAACATGATTTCTTATTTTTAAACAAACATTGTTTTCCTCTATCATTGTATTCTTTACACTCACATACAGAGTTTAAGGTGACATCTGCAAAGAAAGAGTGTACACACACAGAGAAAGTCTGGGTTGAAACATTAGAATTATTGTTTCCTAGTGATTATTTTCTTGTTTGACTTTATTAATTCTTGATTATATTTTGATTGCATTTCTGATGTGATTACAGCAGAAACAACTATCAGCAAAAACACTGACATACAACGCTGTCACTCTGTGCTACAATACACCCACAAAGCCTGGATTTCAGGCTTTTCCTTCCTCTTTACATTATTTTACCAAATGTTATTTTAACACATTCAAAATAGCCAACAAAATGACAAATATTCTTAAAAAAAGAGGAGGGAGCCCTCTGTACACCATATCCATGTATCTACTCATTTTTCCTCAATCAACAACAAACCCACCAAGGAACACGTCTGTCCAGCGTTCTCCCCCAACACCTGATCATCAGGACATATACACTATACAAATTATATATACACTATATAATTAATAGCTATTGCAGTGCTATAGTGAATATGCTACGATAAAATATTAAAATGCATTTTACGCAAGTTATTAAAAGTTAACTTTGTTGACTTATTTAAAACAATCACAAAAAAAAAACATTTTGTGTAAAAAGTCATGTTTATATAAAAGAAAACTTAAATAGAAAATCTTCTCTGTTCTTGTTTAACTGGAGGTGTTAACACTGTATAGACTCCTGTGTCTCTCTGTGTGCCTCTCTGTGTGGTCTTTCGGAGAGATCTATGATGTTGCGAGGTCCTGTTACGTCCAAAGGTCAAAATAATAATAATGATAAAGATAAAAATAAATAAAATTAGCAGAATATTAATAAAATAATTTGAATCCAGAGTAAGAATACAAGATTAGAGTGGGGATAGTGTACTTACAAGAGGTAGGGCATCTGCCTAGAATAAATCAATAAAATTCAGTTTGGACAGTTTTAAATGACTGACAATCAAACTTTATTTTACAAAAAATCAGAAGTAACAATGTTTAACATGTAGACTATTATACTGCAGAGATAATGAAAATAAGAATTTATGTCTTTACTGACTAATCAATAAACTTAATCACACCAGTGAACTCTCCAGTGTTTTCATCCCATTCACAGCCTTCTATCATCTGTAGAGTGTTGCCAGCTGAAAAGTAAAATAGAAATAAATTAAAATGATTAATATTAAAACTGTATATATGTGAGGCACCACTATTCTATGTCTGTTGTGTTGTTCTCGTGATTCAACTCTGATCTGACAACATTATATTAGAAAACAGGCCTGATTCAAGATTAAAAGAAAAAGATGAAGGACAAGAGGAAATAAAGAATTCAACCCATATAAAATACATCTAGGGTATCTGTAACAACCAAAAAAAAATTACACACTTTAAATCTAATAATTAATGCAATTATTGATAGACATATATTGAGAACAACTGTGTACATGTATTTTTTTGTCATGCAGTTTGAAGCATGTTCAGATTAGTAACATTGATTTCTGGTCACAATCAAGATGCACAAAATTAAGATTTTAAATCTTTAACAAGAGACTAACAACAACATGATGTGACATAAAGTATAAGAGAAAGTACTGCACCTTCACTTTGGCTGACCAGATGCTGCCATTTTGAAATCATTCCTCTGAAGAAGTCTGGCAATATCTTAAAGCAAAGTTCATTGTATGAATCCAGCTGGTTAATGTCATTATTTAATATTTCTTGGGCCCAGTCCTGTCTTGGTTCCACTATATCTTTGCTGCTGTCACAGTAACCCAACACAGTGTTTTGAACCTCTGCAACTGCCATAAACTCTGGGATGTTTCGGACTTCAGAGGATCCAGTAACAAAGTACATCAGTGAGTATTTCACTGTGGGGCAACAAACAATGATAACATGTTATATTAAAAAAGAAAAAAATACAGACAGTATTAGAAATACCATCCATCCATCCATCCATCCATCCATCCATTTTCTTCCGCTTATCCGAAGCCGGGTCACGGGGGCAGCAGCCTAAGCAGAGAAGCCCAGACCTCCCTCTCCCCAGCCACCTCCTCCAGCTTATCGGGGGGAACTCCAAGGCGTTCCCAGGCCAGCCGAGAGATATAATCTCTCCAGCGTGTCCTGGGTCTGCCCCGGGGTCTCCTCCCAGTGGGACAAGCTCGGAAAACCTCACCCAGGAGGCGCCCGGGGGGCATCCTAGTCAGATGCCCGAACCACCTCAACTGGCTCCTTTCGATGTGGAGGAGCAGCGGTTCTACTCTGAGCCCCTCCCGAATGGCCGAACTTCTCACCCTATCTCTAAGGGAGAGGCCAGCCACCCTTCGGAGGAAGCCCATTTCAGCCGCTTGTATTCGCGATCTCGTTCTTTCGGTCACTACCCACAGCTCATGAC
>VUQR01019381.1:0-16378 GCA_015108515.1 Hemichromis elongatus
ATAAAAGCACTAAGATCTTCTAACCAGATGCTCTTAATGCAACCTAAGTCTAGGTTGAAAACCAGAGGCGATCGTGCCTTTGCTATTGCAGCTCCTATGTGGAACAACCTCCCTATTGCCATTCGCTCTTCTGAGACTGTTCAGTCTTTTAAATCTCGTTTAAAGACCCATCTTTTTACTCTGGCTTGGATGTAGGATAGTTTGATTATCATTGGTTGGTTTCTATGTTTGTCTCGTCTTGCGTTGTATTTGTAGTATTTTTAGTATTTTTATTTAGTGTTTTTAAATGTGCTATATAAATAAATTTTGATTGATATCTAATAATGATGTGCGCGGTATATTTTATGGTTTTCTTAAAGAACCGTGAACTTTCACTCTCTTTGAGAAGTCAATACTTGATGAACAGCAAGTGAAACGCATCTGTTGTGTTCCTTTTTTCAGTTTAAATCTCATCAGCTGTTGTTTTAACAATTTACTCCTCAGTGCTTTTTCCCACCTACCAGTCATCAGCCTGGTCTGGATCTCGTTTCACATCGGCAGCTTCTCTACTAATGAGCTGCTGCTGTGATCGTCAGCCATAGGAGAGGCGGAAAGTTACAGGAAGTTTGAGCTGAGTGGTCGATTTCAGGCGGGTCGACACTGACACTGCAACAAAATCCGAGATGTTTACCAAAGAACTTTCTTTTTTCTTCTTTTTAATGTCAGAAACTCTTACATTTTTACCATGAGTCAGCTTTTCACTCACATACTTTATCAATTATAAAATCAACAAAATTGCCTGAATTTTAACACTGAAGTCTTAACTTATTTTCTGTGATGGATTTTTTTTCCTTTTTACAGTTAGTCATAAGTAATTTAGTGTTTGACTATTAGACAACTCAGTTATTTCCTCTATTTCTTTGTCTGTTGTCTGTTGTTGTCTGTGGTGCAGTTATAATCATCGTGTCAACTTAAACTGCTGTAGATTTGCTTGCAGTTATGTCCTTGATCACCTAGGCAAAGGTGGCATCTTTATCTTTGCCTTTTTTATGACAAAGATATTTCACCTATTTCATTTGATCTCTTCTGGTCAAAGGAAATAAATGTGTAACAAATAACAAATTTATTTCAGTTGAATTGCTTTGTGTACAGTCATAACATTTTCTATTGCTGCTATCCTGCCTCCTCTGGTAGAGTGTGACTGTATGTAATTAAACACATTTACTAAGTACATTTTTCAGGTACATAACTTGAATATTTAACCAAAAACCCATCTTACTTACAGATTATTTTCTGGACCAAACAGCAAATTGGCAGTGTTCATGTCAGAAGCGCAATCTTACAG
Organism: Hemichromis elongatus; assembly: GCA_015108515.1. Taxonomy (NCBI): domain Eukaryota; kingdom Metazoa; phylum Chordata; class Actinopteri; order Cichliformes; family Cichlidae; genus Hemichromis; species Hemichromis elongatus. The sequence goes on from VUQR01019381.1 coordinate 1,325, forward strand.
TTTTAGCTGGGCACTCAAATATAGCATTGGGTTCTACTATAACTAGGGATGTTCCTGGTCACAAATTTACTAGCCATTTAAAATAAAACTATACCATGGTCCTCATTATTCTGATCATGCTTGAAATGTTACTGAAATGCGCAGCATTTTGCACGCTGTGTAATTTTGACAACATCCAATTAGTTTGCAGAGTTTGGCTTTAGCAGTGCTAGCATCCACACTCTGGTGGAGAATTTGATTACACATTTAGTTCAGTTGCTTAATTATACTCCACTCCACAGGGCCAAAAACTGATGTTTTACGTCAAGGTACTGCAGAGTAGCACTGGTTAGCATGGTTGTTATCAACAACCATGATCACAGGGACAGCGAGAGGAGTACATTCAGTCAGGGCTTTCTCGATTAGTGGCCGGTTGTGTGGTAACATATTTGAAGTGCTAAAAAAATAACAAATAATTAGTACACATTTGACTAGTACTTCTAGTAATCATTAGTAATGACCGCAGTATTATCTAATTGATTTGTCACATGCATCCCGAACAGTTAACACGCTCAGTCATCTGAGAGAGAACCTTCGGTAGAATTGAATTAACTGTCTTTTGGTCTCATGTACCACCGTAAGGCTCAGATTTGGCTCAGTTCAGCATCATCCTCTTCCCCAAAATGAAATTCAAGTTGAAGGATCTTTGGTGTGACTTAGAAAACAAGATCCAGTGATGCACTGGCAAACTGACAGCTGTACTAAAAGTGGTCTAGTGCTGCCTGAGGAGGAAACCTTGAAGAGGAAATTGGGTAGGGGTTTCAAGATTAACAATCCAAGTAGTGACAAGCACAGACTGCCTATATCTATTCTGAGGGACACTCAGGCATTCCCAAGCTAACTTAGAGAAAATCTCTCTAACACTAGTCCTCCAGCAGGTAGGACACAAAACACCTTAAATCCAAAATAACATCTTAGTTAAATGGCTCCTTTCGAAGAGTAGCAGAATCTTCTATACTCTGAGCGCCACCTCACTGAGTAAACTCCTCACCCAGTCTATAGGGAAGATTCACATCCCTTTACAATAATCAATTTCCACTGCTTGTATTGAACACAGAACTTTTATCACTGCACAATTACAAATTCTCAAAATTCCTGAATTTCAAAAAGCTGGAATGAACCAGTTATTTTTGCATTTCTTACTCAGCCAGTGCTTACCAAATCAGTCAAACCAATAATCAAAAGTAATTATTGCACTGTTGCATTGTTAGTTATATATTTAAATAAATTATGAGCATTCTTCTTTCACCACTACAAGTACAGTATTGATGTATCTTTTGTTCCAGTCATGTTGGAGGGACCCACATGCTTTTAGTCTGTGTGATCCTGACTGTGTCCTTCCTGTCAAAGCTGAAATAAAACCCACACTTTAATTTTTTTTTTCCCATCCCACAGGCCCACTTAGCATTCTGGTTTTAGTTGCTTGGCTCTATCTTGATTCACAGTAGGCATATCTTGGTGGACAGACACACATAAAACGCACACACGCACAAAGGCAGGAATGAAAGGCATCTCAGTGGAAGTGTGATGGAATCAACGCTGTTGATTTGTCATTTGGTTGGTACACTGAAGGCGGCTGCCAAACAGCCACTGATACGGTTGCCATGGAAAGAGCACTGGTTTGGTGCATGCGAGGCAGAAATCTGATTTGCTGCCATTCTGGGTCTGGTTCATTTTTCTGTTAGATATTCACTCTGCAAATTTGAGCACATGCAAAGAACGGATAAGGCCTGCTATCATTCAGTTTCTCCACTTCACTGTATAACAAATTTATCATTTTCTGTGGTTTTACAGTGTATCTGACAGGAAGAGATGGTAAGATATGTGCTCCAGCTCAAGTTCTGATAACTGAAAAAATCAGAGCTCATTCATTGTCAATCCACCAGCGTTAGGCTGTATTTACCTTTGAGATATTTGCACTTAGTGTATGCCGACCTTCATATCACTAAAGACGCCAAAGTTAGGAAAAAAAGTCATGTTTCCTTGACTTGCCTTCTCTACTTTATTTACTTTTCATTTTTCAGAATAGTTTTTGACAAGCTTCCAAAGTGAACTTGTTGATTTTAGCTTTCAGCTTTTGCAGCAGGACATTTTGTTTTTCTTGTCAAGAAAAGTGAGATTTGTGTGAGTCGTGTAGCTTAAAACAAAACTTGTCAAGTGGCAGCATTATACTCTGTACTATGCTGGCAACTACTACTGCAGGAATCTATGCCCCAGTCCGTTTCTTTGCAGGAATTTTTTTTCGCACCCAAATAATGATGTATAAAGTGAAAAGTTAAAATTTGACACTTTCTATGACATCATGCTGACGCTGGCAACTTGTATTTTTCAGTGTAGATGAAAAGCATACATCCATAGAAATGACATCTGATTTAAAGTGCTAATGACACGTGCAGATTGCAGTTAGTCAGCCATGACTTCAGTGAAACGTAACTGACTGTGTGAATCAGTCTCCTCTGCCACTCTCCTTACAGCTGTATACAGTGTGCAGCAGTAGTGTCAACTGCATATAGATAATATGTTTGTTTTCCACCTCATATGCATATAAATAGCAATATCCAAAGCTGAAAAGGCTCAAAACAGTTTTAAGTGTTTCCAAAGCATAAATGTTAAACTGTGTTAAGCTTTAGCTCATCTAGTGTGATGATTTTTAAAAAAAAAAATCTACTCACATATAAAATGTATTTAAATCCATCTATTCATTGTATAAGACCAAGTGATCATTATTAGCATCACTGTGTAATGAATATTTGTTTAGAGATGCAGGACAACACATTCCAGTGACCCTCAATAAAAATGATCAAATAAAATGTTTATATGAACCCCAGCGTACATGTAATGTCAGCAACTTATCCATAATATAAAATAATATACATAATTTGCAAGGATTTGAGTGTTATAATTCACAAAATGTATAGAAATGTTGATAATCCAGATTGATTATATTTTGTAGGGGACGTCGGGTAACAGACATACATACACTGACATCATAAAATAAGAGTCTGTAGCATGTTAGAAAAGAATATTTGTCGTTAAATACTTAAAAAAAAAAAATCTGCTTTGATAACAGCTTTACACACTCTTCAGTCTCTCAGCCAGCTTCAAGACATCTGGAGCTTTCCCAAAAGTCTCGAAGGAGTTCCCCCATGCTGAGCACTTCTTGGCTGTATTTCATGTCCTCGACAGTCCAACTCAGCCTAAACTATCTGAATTTGGTTTATATAGAGGTGATTGTGGAAGCCATATTATCTGATGCAGCACTCCATCAGCGAGATTCTTGGTCAAACCTCTCCTACAGAGCCTTTATGTGTGTTTGGGGCCATTGTTCATTCAACAAAAAGAAAAAACTAAGTGCAGATCAGATGCTAACCGTGAAGTCTGGATAAATCTTGAGATGTAATGTTAACGGAAGTGACAAAAGTACAGACATCCTGTACTGAAGTAGAAGTACAGATACTAGTATTAAAAAATACTTCAGTAAAACTGAATAACCAATTTTACTCAATTTCTTAAGTAAAAGTGGAAAACATACAGGCTCTGAAATTTGCTTAAAGTAAGAAAGTAAAAAGCTCTTTTGACAATGTTTCCACCAGCTACTTTTATGCAAAGTAATGATAATAGTAATGTAGTATTAATGTAATAGTAAATTATTAGTAGATGGGAATGCAAACTTTCCTTACTTTAAGTCTATCACAGTACAACAATGTAACCTGTTTATCTTGCACTAAACTCCAAGTATTTTTATAAAACCTTTTTAATAACACAGTCTACATAAGCTTGTCTTGCAACATGTTTCACATTATGAAAAACCATTATGTCACATGTAAAGGCCCAATATCTGATTTGAAAACAGCTTTACATTTCCAATTTATTTAAATGCCACTGAGCAGTCCTTACCTTTAAATATAAACTCTCTTCTTCCTCTCCTGTCTTTCTTATCTTTCTCCCCATCACTGAGTAAAGTTAGCTCTCTTTGTTTTTTTCTGCCTGTGAAACAAAGCAGCTGGACCTTTAGCTAGCCACACATTGTGCGACAAACTGTACACACAGGCAATTTGTGTGTTCGCTGAAGTTTGTTGAGCTGGTAGAAACGTTGCATTTGAAACTGCCTGACACTTAAAAAAAAATGTTACTCCCTTTATGCTCGCTCCTCTTTTGAAAAGTTAGCTAGCTACTGAAGTACTGCAACTTATGGACATTTGCAGTCATTCCAGTGTTGTGCCAAAAAAACAAAACATAATCCCCTGATTGCAACACAAAGTTTTGCATCTTTAATTGCTTTTCATGCAATTAATACATGAATACGATTGGCTTTTATGTTCAATGATTCATGATGCATGCAACCAATGCAAACAACTAGGAAGATGCAAGATGTAACTCGAATTTTGAATTTGTTGGTCTATTAAGACGTAAGACGGCAAGAAGTGTTTCAAAGCACCAGCAACCACGTTTTTGACACTGTTTCCTGGTGAAAGTAAGCATCTACATGGTCTTCAAGGTTACGCCCAGGCTCTACACATTGCCAAGTCACAGCCATGCCAATCTTTGGATTCAAACATTTTCCTTCAGCAGCTGATATTGAGATGCTACTGCTACTTGAACTCTACAAAGCACTGATGTGGATTCTAATCTGAGGTGCTATTAATTGTTACCTCCTGAGGCGAATTACTTCTAATGAGCTTATTTTTGGCAACAGAAAAACCTCTTGGTCTTCCTTTTGGAATACTCACAAAGGTCAGTTTCTTCTTAAAGTGATGTGGTTTTTACCTCTCTGTGTGAAGACATCATTCAGGGTTCTTATTAAATACCTATATAGCTGATTAATGTTAATTAATCTTTGATGCTAATGCTAAATAATCTTTGATTTCATCATGGTTTATCATTACTAGTCTTTTTGGTTTCTGGTTCTGTATTTCTAGCTCTCTAGTTATTCTTTGTTTTATGATTTCTAGTTCTTGGGTTTCGTTCCTGTGTCCCTCTAGTTTAGTGTAGGTTGACTCGTGTCGTTAGTTCTGTAAGACTCGGACTAAGTCTTACCGCAAGTGTTTGGAGACAGGTTGTCTCCCACTAGGGCAAACATATTGCGAGTGAAACTTGCTGGAGTAATAGTTGGTTTCTACACATATTTGGATCAAAAAGGATAAATAAATAAAATCAAGCCAATCCCTGATTCTTTTTTCTTAACAGCAAGGATGTTGTCATGCTATTTTTAACCTAATGTAATTTATTTAGTAATGTAATGTAATAGTGTAAGTAGTGAAAGTGGTAATCGAAGTGTGGGTACTCTGATGGAGTATAAAATATATAGTATTTTTACCTTTGTTTATGCTTTTCTTCATAACTTAATTTGTGCAATTTCTGTTTAATAGCTTTTTCTCAAGATCAGTGTAGTATCTGTTTAGTCTGTGGAAGGACTTTTCTTTCACAGAAGATATCTGGAAAATGTTTAAGTTGCTTTTTCTTGTGCAAAGATGTTTTCCCAAGAGACATCTAGAATGATAAGGTTTCATTTATTCTAGATATCATCTCTTAGCATGTCATAGTGAGAGATACCTAGAGTACTGTAATGAAAAGATCTGACTAATAATACACACCATCCAAATGGCCTGTGCTTCAGTTTTGATGTTGAATTTCTAATATTTTACTCATCCACACTAATTAGTGAGTTTGTGCATTGCATCTGTAGAGAAATGGATTCAGCTTGTGTTTTCTGATACCTTTCTTCACTCTCATACCAAAAATAGTCACTTTTGCTTCCAAAAACCCAACAAGATGGCACAAAAAACACTAAAGGTTCTAATGTTTACTCATTACCTGAAAGTATTTATTCATTTATTACCTGTAGGATAACAATTTAACACCAAACAGCTTTCACCAGACTGGCGAGCATCAACCAGGCATTAACCACCACACCTCCATATGGCTAATTAAGAGGAAGAACTCAAGTGTTGTTCCTGCTAATTAGTACAACATTACATACACACATTACCAAAGCTATTTTCAATCTATATGTACACCTATGCTTTACAGAAACACAACATTTACTCTTGAATTAAAGAAAAGAAAGGCTTGCAGCAATGAAGAAACGATCCTTTCCCTTTTCCCCTGTGCCTGGAACATAATCCACCTCTTTTGTCTGTGTTTTCATTTATTCATCTATAAAACAAAAATAGGGGACATTGAACCCTGACACGAACCCCCGTTTCTCTGACAGTTCAGGGCAGGTGGACACAATGGCTAAAAACATTGTACTCGCCTTGACTCAAGACTCACACATAAAAAATCTTTTATTAGCAGGATTCTCTTTACAGCACAACAACTTTAAACTGTCTCACTCACTAATGATTATTCAGTGTTTTGGTACTACAACTCAAATAGGCAAGGGTTAATGGTTAAGAAAAATTATCTATTTTAGAAAGTAGTGGAAGTCTCAAAATCAGTCACTAATTTTCTGGTATCACTGCAGCATTTTCATTTCTACTGCAAACCCAGTCCAAAACAAAAGAACAATTTTCACATCTATTACATTAAACAGTGAAATGTCTAAACAGCAAATAAAGCTAAATTCAAGACGGCAAGCACACTAAGCAAAAATGTGGAATACAACAGAGGAAAGCTGAGGAAGATTAAACAACTCTGACAAAGGAAGAAAAAGCAGACTAAATACACACTCTAGAGAGGGGTAATAGGCCACAGGTGAACTCAATCAAGGCAATAATGAGGGCAGGAAAAAGGAATAAATAACTCAAAAAGTCACATTAGGAACTAACCTTCAAACTATAACAGGAAATAAACTGAAAAAAGGGCTATGAATGAACTCATGCTGGCAAACAGAAAGACTCATGAGAGGGGTGGCAAAGCAAAGCACAGAAAAATAATAATCAGAAGGAAAAATACTTTTTTTTTTCAACACAAACACAATTTTAACACACCAATAAATCTACTCATTCATCAGTTTCATTACACCACTATTTAGTGTGTGTGTACAGGCATGTCTACACTTTAATATCATGCAGCACAAAATCTTTCAGAACCTTTGGTAATTACCTTTTACATATAAGCAGTTTGCATATTAACCCAACACATAAGGTCAAGTTGATTAAACAATCTTACTAAACACTAAAGAAGCAATAAAAGAATTTCATAGCTCATTAGTGATTGATTCCTTCTGGCTTATACACGAACCTTTTGTCATTTCTGAGCTGAAATACATTGGTCTGAGTTAAAGACATGGAGGGCCTGCCACAGAGCCAGCAGATATGCCACAGCTTTAAAAATATATCTACGCAACAATTAGCAATACTTAAACTTCTCTGTACTGTCGTCATGACAACACTGTGACAATGTCGGTCAGGGTTCAAGCAGTTACAAAACAACAGAATGCGAAGGCAGAGAAAATAGACTAGAAGAGGAGTTACAGAATGAGAGAAGAGACAAAACAGATGGGGTTGAGGAAGAAAAGACATCAGATTTGTTAAGAGTTAATTTTTCGCCTTGTGCCTTAATTCACTGTACAACTACAGGAATTTGTGTTGCGGAAATTTTAAGAGCTAAACAACATGAGAAACTGGAAACAATGAGGAACACAAAATGTAACTGATAGAAGTATAAATAAATACTTTAGAGAAATAATATTAATGCTTAAAGTTATTTTATTCATGTTTTGAATCACTCTGAAACACTAACGTATCTAAGCTTTTTGTGTTCACACTACACAGAACAATGAGCCTCCGTTCTGAATTAAATGTCGTTGATGACAACATACAGAGTGTACGGTTATACTGTAACCTTGGTTCTCTGAGTGAGAGACTCTCTCCACTCCATTACATAGTCCATGTGTCGTGGCATGTGGATACTTCTTTAAAACACTCCGGCTTGCCTGGCCACACCCCAATGGTTATTCATAAAACAGTTGTGCAAACATGAAACTGGTGATATTTTGATTGGAATGGGTCTCCAAGCTGAGTCTCACTCAGAGAACCAAGGTTACAATGTAAACCGTATGTTCTCTATCATATTGAGACTATTCCTCCATTACATATTCCATATGTACGGGGTAACTCTTTAAGACACCCCACGAAGAGACAGTACAACTGAAATCCCAGAGTGAAAGTGTACCAATGAACTATTTACAAGTGTACATATATACATGTCATCCCAGTCAAGGCCTCGCCAGATGCAAAGGCTGAGCCATGGGGTGGAGACATCAGTCTGCCAGATGCATGACTGCCCCAAGTGAGTCCCACAAGACACAAGGACCGCAACTGAGCAGCTGCTCATTGTCAGATCACAAGTCACTAGGCTGACTGAGGAACAATGGCTACCACAAATGTGCACCCAGCACCCGCTCCCATAAAGGGGGGCTGACTGCCACGTTCAGTCGGTAACACCGTGTAAAGTTGGTAGCTGAGGACCATGTTGTCACCGCACAAATGACAAAGAGAGAAGCGCCCCTCCACAAGGACCAAAAAGTGGCCTCACCGTGGCTCAAGTTGGCCTGCACACCTAAGGGGAGAGAAGCTCCTACTGAGCCATAAGCCTAGCGGATTGCCTCTACCACCCAGCAGGACAACCAGGACTTGGATATGGGCCTGCCCAGGATCCCGGGATGGAAAGAAATGAAAATTTGGTCCGTCATCCAAATCGGCTGGGTACGTGTGACGTACTGCACCACCCTGGCCTGCAAGCTGTTAGATGCTTTTACACTTTTGCAAGCTTTGTTTCTTCACGTTTCTGCACTTGGGTCCACCCTCTCACTCCCACACAATCAGCTTCTCTGCCAGTGTGCCAGACTGTGATAGTGATATCAAAGCAGCATCTCTTAGCGGCCAAGGCGGACAGCCTTAATCTCAGCCACCATACCATGTAGAGTCACAGCAGCTCTGCCTGCCTCCAGCCTGGACTGTAGGATGGCGTCCACTGTCACACTATGGGGGTTGAACCCCACACCAGAAACCAAACAGTCCCCCCAAGGTGTGCTGCAGTGTTTACCTGTACTGGGCATCCCACATTGTTGGTTGCGCAAATGAAACACTTTTTTCAATACCTCTCAGCTGCTGTGGAATACCCTTTGGTGAACCATAGCAATGTCACTGCTTGTAGCATCCCCCTTTGGACACATGGCCTAACCCATGTCCCCATTTCAGAAACCACAGGAAGAAATGTTTAGGCAGACAAGGGCAGCTGTCAGAAGAATGCCAAACAGATGGAAGAGGAGGAGCCATCTACATACAACACTATGTCAGAGTTCTCAATGGGAGCATCTAACAAGTCAATACGAGTGGTACAAGTTTCACCTAACAAAGTGGTACAGCTGTGTGGCTCACATCCATCCGCATGGGTAGAAGAGTGACACGGTTAGCTCTAGCAGAGTGAGCCGATAAACCCAACACCTTTATTTCCTATGCATTGGGGAGAGACGTTATTCAGGGGGCACTGAGAGTTGTCTCTAACAATGAGATGTTCAGGTCCTCTTTGAAAATCGTTGCAGTACAAAAGCTTTCACAGTTCTCGTTCAGACCTTGGATCTAACAAAGGATTCCACTGCCTGTGGGATTGTTCCCCCCACTTTTCAGTGTTTATGGCACTTTGCTCCAGTACTCCACCAGCAGCAGCTCACCTCTCTGGCCCGCCACTACTGATACAGGGAAGGCATGATTAGAAGATGTTCGCTGGCTGTGCCAAGCCAGCTTTCTCTATCACCACGCTCTGAACCCACTGCAGCAGAACGGTTAATCACACCCCGCCACAAGTGCTTAGAACAGTAGGCAAAAAAGAGCAATACAGGAGTGCGGAGCTTAACTCCCAAGTGATCACGTAGGGCCCCAATGTCCGTGTAAACCCGCGAACCGCGGGCAATACACCAGACAGGAACCTGGCTATGTAAGCTGGAGAATTCTCACTTACTGCAGTGAGGTCCGACTGGAGCGTAAGCCAGCAGATACAGGCAGGGCAACATAGCCTACAATAGCCACTTGAGCTTAGCAGCTTCTTATTGGCTTATAAGTAAGATAGGGGCTAGGGGATAGGCAGTGTCCAGGGAGGCTGCGGAGACAGGCTACCACAAGCGGACACCACTGCCACACACACACCCATACACAGTCTATCACACACGCACATACACAAGTGGAGATCAATTGATCACCAGTTTCACATCTGCACAGCTGTTTTATATATAAGCTGTGGGGCGTGGCCAGGCTAGCTGGAGTAGCTTAAAGAAGTAGAGTTACCCCGTACATATGGAATATGTAACGGAGTGGAAAAATAGTCTCTCAATATGATAGAAAAGCATTAACTTCTCAGCTAAGTTACAGAGCAATATGCACGATTCCTGAGGCCTTAAAAGGGCACAGTGAGCATATGCTGGGGTAATATAAGGTTGTGCACACAATGTAAAGCAAAGTGAGACTGTGCAATTACTACCTCAATAGCAAGGAACAGCAGGGGAGCACTGCTGCAGGGGGGTGGACACAATAACACGAATATCATTCAGTCTATAATGTGAGATACAACAAAACAACAGCTGTGCAGCAAATGCTAATCCTACACGCCTAATGGTGATGTTCGGAAGAGATAGTGTGCAGAGGTGAGAGTGACTCACATGTAGTTACTCATGGAGATGGGTATGCTGTTGGAATAATGGTTTTGTAACAGAGAAAAAGAGATGTTGAAATTAGTTCGGGAGAGTCTTCTATGATAGATATACATAAAAGTTGTACTGAATATCACAAACTCTAGATTGTAAAGCCCCTTTGAGACATATTTCAAATTTGTAATAATAGGCCAAAGCAACTTGAAATGACTTTGATAAAGAGTCCTTCATCAACAACCTTCAAAAATTATTTTTGACTTATTCTGATTATTTATTAAGTTTAATGTTCTAGGTTAGGTTTAGATTCCCAAACTTCTTAGGTTTAGGAAAAGATGAGAGGTTGGATTAAGATAAAGAACCACACAGACACATCTTGTACATTTATGGGGTTCCCAATTGATGAAAGTCTTTCCATTCAATATGTGTTTGGCCAACTGAAAAGGAGCTAACAGTAGCAAACACTTGGTAATGCAGTTTAGTGTTATGAAAAAGCACCTTTTGAAAAGCAACGTATATTATATTTGCACGGGTAACCTGAGATGCATTATGAGTTTATGTTTTTAATATTAATCTCATGTAATTTAGAAATACTTGTGCATTTTTAATTTAAACTCATTTTACAAGCCAAAGTAAAAGGTGCGTAGACACTAAAAGCATTTTGTAATGACGAAGAGTGAGCATAGAGAGTGACAATCCAGATTTTCCAGCAGCTACGGGTTTTTTCTTAGCCTGAGGGATGTTGCTTTCATATTTTTACTGTGATGTGACTCATTAGACTGCTGGATAGGTGGATGAACACACAAATAGTTGAACTAACATTAACTATTTGAGTCGAAAACTCAAAAGGCTTCCTTTAAAAAAGGAATAAAGGAAAAACTTTTACATTTGGATGTGTTGTTCTTTTTAGTGGTGTGCAGTACATTTATTCTATAAGCAAGTGAAATTACTCTGTATTTCCAGCTTTGTGTAAAAACTCAAAATGTTAAGCTGTTTCAATAAGTCCTCTTCTTGCAGTCCAAAAATTTTACAACTTCTTAGGTAGAACAGCCACCTCACCTGAGTCATCACTGCATCTATTTTATTTATTTTATTCATTGGGTTGTTGTACAGTGTGTTCATGCTTGAGTGCCACTTCTTTGCCCTGCAGCCCAGCAGAGGGTAAACTGTGGCAGTCTCTGCTTATGGCTTAAGGAATTCTTCCCAAGGCAGTCAAGGTAAGAGGAAAGCAGCGTTTGATAAAAAGTAGGTGCTGGATATAGAAAAATCACAGAAAACAGTTCTTTAACAATTTTTATGCATACGTATACATATTCATAAATTAAAAAAAACATCCTCAATACTTGAAAAACTTCAAGAAAGTAAATTTCTTGAAAGATTTACCAACGCTCAGCAAGTCTTCAGTCAGAAAAGTAGAAGTTTAACATCTCTTGGGGGAAAATTATTGCATTATTATGTGTTTTTGCTGAAAATAATATAGAGTTGTATTATTTTGTACTTTGCATGTGTGGACTGGTAGGTGGGTAAAGGACCGACATCCCGCTGACAATCAGATTAAAGAAAAAAAAAATCTAATTCATGTCCTTGTTTTTGCATAACACAGTTAACATTGAGCATGTGAGGCTGTGAGCCAGTTGTATGGGAGGTACGAGTCCAGATCATGTGGAGGTGTGCCGAGCTCTGCAGGGGAAGCTGAGCGGTTTGAGAAGGGTGACAGAAAAGAACAGTACATTCCCAAAGCGCTCCTCACTATAGTTCCTACACTCAAAGCAACACAATGTTTCCTTCACTCTTCAATTGGCTCCCATTACCAACCTCCTGACAATGAAAACACTGGCTGTCTGCTACAATAAATCATCCTCTGTTTGTGTTATGGGATGCTTGTGCTTGTGAGAGCTAAATTCAGAAATATACTGCAGACACACTAACACACACTTACACACAAACACACACACAAACACACACACACAGAATCAGCAAGTTGGACTTGAGTAAAAATTAAATGAAAATACAACCATAGTGGAGTAACAGCAGATCCTTACTTGATGATGTTAGCGTGAAAATTACTGAAAATTGCATTATTAACTGATTTCAGAAATATACACTAAGGAACGTTTTTTTTACACTTCACAAACAACAGTCTTTAAAGTCTTTAAGATTCTTGGAAAGCAGGCAGATTAGTGATTACACATCTTCAATACTGTACTTGCCCCTAAGGTTCAGTTGTGAAATTTCCTGACTACTAAATATTCCACAGTCAAATGTTAGTGGAAGCAACTGGGAATGACAGCAACTCTGCCACAAAGTGGTAAGCCAAGTAAATCACAGAGGGGGGTCAGCGGGTGCTAAGGCACATAATGCACAGAGGTCAAGTCACTGGCTACAGACCTCCAAACTTCACAGGGCCTTTAGATTAGCCGATGAACAGAGCATGAAGAGCTTCATGCAGTGGGTTTCTATGGTTGAACAGCTGCATCCAAGCGTTGCATCATTAAATGCGATGCAAAGCATCATTTTAATGCAGTGGTGTACAGCACGCTGCCACTGGACTCTAGAGCAGTGGAAACTGCTGGTAATCCGATGGACAACCAGCGTTTGACAGTTGCCAGGAGAACCGTATTTGTGCCGAGTGTGAAGTTTGGTGGAGGGGGGATTATGATGTGGGGTTATTTTATTTTTTAGGAGTTGAGCTCGACCCCCTAGTTTCCAGTGAAAGGAACTCTTAATGCTTCAGTATACTGAGACATTTTGGACAAGTTCATACTTTCATTTTTATGGCAACAGTTTAGGGACACCCTCTTCCTGTTCCAACATGTCTGCAAACTGACACACAAAGCAAGGTCGATAAAACCATGGATGATTAATAGTTGCTTATAAAATTAATGGTCAGAAAAAACTGTATCTGGTAGAACAACCTAACTGAGAATCAGAAAGTCAGTTTTAGGATATAGGGTGCATTTGAGCTGCACAGGTAATCTGATATACATTAACATTTCTAAATTGCATTACAGTAATACTGAAAACTATAATGAAATCAAAGTGTTTTCGCGAAATTAGCTCTCCAGCATATCAACCACACTAATGGTGCTTCTCTTTCCTAATTTTCTGAAGTAACAATCCAATATCAAGTGAACTATATGAATTTAATTCATTAATTTAAGATTTATAGCTCCAACTAGCTTACACCTCCAGCTGTTTTACAATGCTAACCAATAAACATGTCATACCAATTCTGAAGTGTCAGCACTGTAGGTGTGTGACTCAGAAAGGAAATACGCAAGCCGGGCTTAAGGTAAAAAGATATTATCCTAAAAAAAAAAGAAGTTTGTAGTGTGCATGGACATAAACTGTATTTTTTTTGGGGGGGGTTGGTTACAGTGTATGTTGATAGGAAGGATGCTGTACTATGTAAGTTCTCCTCAGAGTCTCACCATGCACTCAAAACTTTCCAAAAGTGGCAGAGAAGTAAACCAAGTAGTTTTCAGCACCTAAACTAACCAAACCACAAATGAAAATGTGTCTGAAGTATGAAAGATTGAACAAAGAGAGTGTAAAAATGATTGGTTCCATCTGGGACTCCAAATGCAGTATTTTCCCTTTTCAAACCACAATCATTCTGTTTACATGGGTGTGTGACTTTGAAACTGGTCACATGAAAAGAGAGGAAAACATTTGTCTCTAGGACTGTTAATGAATAGATTATTACATGAAATGACACACTGTGTTAAAATATCAGTTCTTCTTTTCTAGACGTTTCTGTTTCGGGAATGGATCCCTACAGTTTAAGGACATTTAAACCTAATAATTTTTCCAATAAAGGGGGAATGAAGGGAATATAAATAACGTAGAGCACTTGTTTGGTAGGAACTGCTTCTCTTTCCTCTTGCAAACTCTCTGATAACTGCATGAACCACTGAAGCAGGTCTGAAAAGAAGAAGAAAGGTTCGTCAGCATGTGACAGACTTGTCACTGAGATCTTTCGGCAGTGGCATTCAATATCCAGGTACAGTGTGTGTGTGTGTGTGTTTGAAAAAAAAAAACAGTAGTGTGCCTTTATTTAAATCAGATGAATATACCATTGACATAAATACAGATTCATGACCTAAATTGTTAAAGAAACAAATGCAATAATAAATAGACATATAAACATTAACTTGGCATAAGATTTGCATGATTTCACATCAACTACCTTCCCCTACATTCATCTATTTTTCAAACATTAAGGGGCTAAAATAGTTTTTTTTTTCTTTTTACAATAATATGAGTGTACAAATGCATTTTATTTATATATTCTGAGCCAGTTTTTTTTTTTTTTTTTTTTTTTTAAATTTTAATATTTTTTTTTTTATTTTTTTTTTTTTTATATTAATTTTTTTTTTAAAAAATATTTAATTAAAAAAAATAAAAAAAAAATTGTTTTTATTATA